>JAPYZO010005208.1:0-10472 GCA_030522905.1 Torymus flavipes | reverse complement strand
ATTTTTCACATAGAATTCTTATCCAAACATTATTTATAGGTAACCATGATCATCACTCAAATCACCAAAGTCGACGACGTCACCGATCCAGAAGTAGAAGTCACAAGTAACTACTCTTGATTGGTTAGTGAGTGAGCAGAAAGTCAGGTATGCACTATACAATTTATTATTAACGTCTCAATTACTGTACAGATTGTTTTGTCAGGTAAGTTTCACTAGTTGCACCTTATACATGAGTAAAGATTTGACCTTTACTTACAAGTTTTTGTCGCGAAATAATTGCCATCCATAGTACTTGCTGGTTTTTAATGTTCTGAGATATTTTACACTTCATTCATGTAATTTTATAAAAAATGATCCTAAAAAGGGCATGATAAGTGTATTGAAAGAAAAAAATAAGGTTGTAAAAATGAAAAAGGATAAAATGATCGTTTGTAGATATTGAGACGTTAAGAAGTTTCTTAGAATTATAAATATACAGAGCAAGATAGGAGAAGGTATACCTATACTTGCTTTGGGTCGATCATAATTATCTTTAGGTTGTATGCAAATATTTTATAAACTCCAAGGACAGCGTAGAATAAATTTATTGAAAAAAAGTTAGTGATTTAATGGAGGAAACAGTGCCTACTTCCGTAAACCTGCCACGACAGTGCCCTGCGTGACTGACTATACAATCCTAGCTTCTGCTACGCATTTCAGAGGTATTTATGGCGGAATGATAATACCAGAACATGGCCTCTTTTTTACATAAAAATGTTAGAATTAAACCAACTTATAAAGCACAGCTCATTGTTTCAGACGTTGAAAAATTTCATTACTTCAAAATAATTCCATTTGTTCATTTATATTATCATATTGTTACAGAAAATAGATTACATATTTTAAAACTATCATAAGTAATGTAATCAAGACTTATGAATGAAAATTTTAGAAATAATGTCTTCAAAAAAATATTTAAAATTATGAATAGTAAATTATAGTTATTTTATGGTTAGTAAATTTTTCAGTATAATTTAATTATATCGACTGATTATTCCATATACAGATTTAAAAATAAAACATTATTAATGATAAATTTATTAAGAAATCTATTAATTTTAACAATGTGTACTATAAATAAGTAAAGTCTTATTTTGTGTAATGACTATTAATCTATGTCTGTTTTATTTAGTATATTTTATAATTATAATTAACACTATACTTGATGATCCGCCTTCGTGTCTAATCTATCTATCGCTAAAGCAAGAAATTAAAAATTTTATAAGCAAGATTGTAATAAATTTGAATTGGGTAAATATGTGGGATATTGAGTAGGAATAGGTTGATGATAGTTCTTTTGATGCATTGACCTGCCAATACAAATTATTAATATAAATGGTTTAAGGTGGGTCTTGCATGAAAGAGTTAATAACAAAGAGAATCTTTTATAATTAAAATTTATTGTAGTCTATAAATTAAGAAGATTATATATGCTTGCAAATAAATTCTAGGATAAGTTGCGGATGACTTTAGTAAAATAATTAACCAACACATTACATGGCAGGACATCATATTGCACACTTTAGTTGAAGAAGTCACGTGAATTCACCCATGATTGTTTAGCGAAATTATAGGTGAACAGTCTACTGGGTATTCAAATTCTAAAAATATCAAAAAAGCAGTTTAATATTTAAGCTGCAAATTGAAGCTGGGATACCATTATTGAAAATTTGCTGATACCCTATTAAATAGGTATTTCCACGAATACAACTTTAATCATAATCATTTATTATTTATAATTTGTAAAGGAACATACTTCTTCCGATTTGCATGTCTGCTCAATATAGCTAACATGCAAAATAGGGTGTGTAAGGCCCACCTTAAAAAAGTATTAAAAGATAAAAATGTTATTTATTTAACAAACACGTTTTCTCTACAAATTTTTTTTTACCTTTTAAGCAAACTAAAATTACAAAACCTAATGAATCGTTCTTCAAACATTTACATGCAATAAAAGTTTTATTTCTTTCTCCATTTTCTCATCTAAACATGTTTATATTAAATTAAAAATTTAGATTTGTCTTTTACTTTTAGAAATACAATTTTTATACATTTTAAATCATACTTGATCAAGAAATCACCCACTTTTGATAAAATAAAGAATTTTTATTAATACTTTTTTAAAAATCCTATAAACCATCTATAAATGAATAGGCTGATATTCTGTGTTAAATTTTATATTTCTTATGTATATATAAATATGTGCCTAACAAACTAGTCTTAAAACTTTCCATCTCTCACTTTTATAACTCGCTTTGTCTAATTTCAGGGTGAACACATGCAGTCTGATGCCATTTACCACCAGGACTTTATGGTGATTTCACTTACTGTTTAAGGTAAAGATTTTCCATAATACGGTTTAAGGTTTTCAAAAGTGAACGTTGCGAAGTCTTCGACGATTAAGTGGGAGTCGGACGCCGTCTAAATCAATTTTTCCTCGATAGGAGCATACATGCACGCGACCTTCCATTTCGTTCAGTCAATTCAGATATAAATAACTATCGTAAATGCGTAAATAATTTTATTTTATTGGCAACCATTAAATTAATTGTAAAACCGTGCTATTGTTATTAAAGTGATTTTATTCTGTAATAATTATAACCAAATTGTTTACTATCTGAATTGTAGTAATTGAATCATCTTGTTAATATTGAAGTAATAAAGTATTTTAACGTTTTTTAACGTTTAGGTTCTGTAATACTAAAATCAATGCTGAATTATTAAAAAGACAAAAGAAAATTCTATTTGTAAAAACCAATATATACTTTTTCTGTAAGCGTCAAATAAAAGTCTTTAAATAGAAATTTCCTATCCAGCTTTTATTTTCCTGTGTGTGTGTTCATTTACCACTGATTAACTTGATATAAAAATTTAATTAAAAAAATGCAAAATACTAAGATTGCATTGTAGGTCATAAGTTTACTAATTTTATAATTTTCTTTTATCAGTCAGTTATCATTTAAATGCGTTAATTTGTAAAATTTTCTTATTACAACTTTTCAGTCGTATTTTTTCATTTTTTTTTTTTTTTTTTTATCTATCATGTTATGTCTATAACACGCAAATGAAAACTAAACATTTATAGATTTTTTATACAATAAATAAAATACTATAGAGTACCATAGGGTTATGTATGTATAATAGATAATTTATTAAATATATAAACATTTGTATATCTATGGTAATAAAACTTTTATAATACATTAAAACATATTGATGAAGACATCAATAATCCAGTCGATCCTAATACTGTATACGGTGTACCAGATGTTATTTACATATTATTTTAGAATTTTACTTCAGACCCACTGCTCTTGTCATTTGTTCATAAACAGTCCAGGCCATTGCGGTCATTAAAGTTCTTCTAAGCATGCGAGGCACTATTCCTTTAAAATATCCTAATATTCCATATTTGTAATATACAAAATAAAGAGAACTCCTTACAGTTTTAAATTCTTCTGGATAAAGTTGCATCTTTGTTTTAACAACATCAGCAGGTTGTGTAACAATTGAAGCAAGTATACCAGCTACAACTCCACAACTGAAATGAGTTGCTGATAAATCACTGTATTCTGGAAATTCTGAAAATTAAAAAATTTTACATTATTTTGTATATGCTGTACAATTGAGAAGCTTGTTATACCCGAATTTTCAATCTAGTCGTTAAGTTGAAAAATTTATAAACATACCATTTGATGAAAATTTCTTTAATTGGGTGTAGAACATAAGATAAAGACCACTGTATGGAGCATCACGAAGTAAGGTAGGTACAAGGCCACTAGATAATCCTTTTAAGCCTTCATTTTTGTGAATTAGTCTGAATGCTTCTCCCATGCTCTTGTAGGTATATACCCCACTCTATTAATAAAAATTAGAAAATTATTTTCTATGATTAATTTTAAATATTTTTATTTTTACAATATAAAGTTGATGTAAATTAGTACCTCATATCTTGTTTTGACCACTGTAATTGGAATCAACAAAGCTCCAGAAATAGTTCTTGCTGTAATTCCTAATGTAACTGCTTGCACAGGTGTAATAGGATCATCCAAATCCAAGGTATTTTTTAACCAATGTAAAGTTGAAAAATATAAACCAACACCAGGAAAAACTCTAGTCACAGACTAAAAAAGCACAGTAATTTAATAAAAACATTGAAAATTTGTCTTGAAAGGTAATAGTTATGTTACTTACTGGTGTGATACCCTTCCACAATCCAAAAATATTATCCTTTTGAATAATGGCTATTGTGGTTGATACCATGCCATGCCTCTGACGTCTGAAAAAATAATGTTTATTTTCAGTATTCAGTGAATAACACCTTTAAATCATGTAATGAAAGATACTTACCCTACATGGTTATTTACTCTATTCTGGAGCCTTGTCTTAATCAAATCAAGAGGTTGAAATAAAATAGTTGAAAAAGTTCCAGAGAAAGATCCAGCAAGAAATGACTTCAGCACAGGATACTGAAAATAAGATAATTTTAAGAAATATTCCACCATTGCTACTGGATTTCAATAAATGCAATCATTATTCTGTTTAGTACAAATGAAATAATCTCTTAAATATATATAAGGCATTCCGTATCATGAGTAAAGGAAAAATTACAAGGGTTAATATCTTACATGAGTTTCCTCACGTGAGTCGTATGATCTTTGATAAAAGGGTCAACTCAACAAGTATTATCATGTGACACTTAATTTCCTTGGGGGGTCCATTGGGACAAATATAGAATACATTGTATCATCATACTAATTTACTGCTGTTTGTAAGTAATATGTCAAAATTTTCCTTTAGTCTCTAGTATATTTATAAATGTTTATCATATTTTCTATTAGAATGATCAAGGTAAGCTTTTCATTGAGAATGACACATGATTTGATTGACTATTTTATTGAAAAGGTTAATCTAATGAATTCTATATTTAACTCAGACCTTCCTTGAGGATCATTTTTCCAGATAATGTTATGCAAAATAATTGACAATATATTAAAAAAAAATACAATTTTTTAACAAACTATAAACCTATAATTCTTATTTTTCATTTTAGTGTAAGAAATATTTTTAATTATTCTTTTGCTTTAAATTTCTTAGGTATGAAGCTCTTATTATTTCCAAATTGTACAAACTTTTTATATTTCATATAAAATATCTTATTACAGTATAAAAAAATACTTATGAAGCATAATAACTATTTGTTTATAAATCAAATATTTATTAGAATCGATGATTATATTAGATCATGTTATACAAACATTGTACTGAAATAATTAACTACAGGCAATAAAATCAATTAAGTTACTCTTCCTGAGTTAAACTAAAAAAGGAACAAAGTAAAATTTTTTTTGAATTTAGTCTATTATCATTGTACTATTTTATTTATATTATATAATTATTTTATTTAATTTTATAATAATATAAATTAAAGTGCACATTTTATAATTACTTACTCCTCCAAGAGCTTCCATGTTCACACAATATTCTATCTAATCACTAGTTACTAAATGAAGAAGTAATACTTCTACTCAAACTTTTCACACTCGATTAGTACATGAACTGAGACTACTTCACGACCTCTTTCATTCTTGATAGAATACTGACTGGAGTTCTCAAAGTCTTTCATACTTACGTCTTTACTTATCTGTGTTTCCTCACTTTCGGGGTCAACTGTGTGACACTGCATATCAAAACATGCTACTACTATAGGAAGTTTCCTGATATTGGTGAGAGAAACGTGATTTAAACGTGAGTCTGTTTAGATATGGTGAATGTACTTAATCTCTGATACTTTCATTACTGAAAAAAAAAGTATTAATTACATGTGTGACAAAAATAGGCATGTATCGCTGGAACAATTGATAACTTAAAATACTTTTCATATGTAATCATAAAAAAGTAAAAAACTAGTTGGAAAAGTTTTACAGATATTAAAATGTATTTTGTATAAACTGATTAAACACTTGTTGGACATATATGTACTTTTTTTTTTTTATGTACTGTAAAAATATTTTAATTATTATTTATTTTGGCTATATTAATTATTATTAATAAATTACAAAATATTCTTATACAATCAACTAGTGTAGCAATAACTCCAAAAAATCTTAAAATTTTTAACTATAATTTTATAGGTTATAAGTAAAATTGCTACAAAAACGATTTGTAAAATTAACTTATTTTAAATTAAAAACATCTTGATAAAAAAAAGCTTTAAGTATGTGTAAAACATTATAAATATTGATAGATAAAAAAATGTAGTAATTTATTTATTTTATCAAAGTGTAGACAAAAATTCAATACTATATATACTAACGTCAACAATTAACAATAAGACCTCCAAAAAGACCTTTCCTTGTTATATATAGTACTGATTATATCTTATCATTTTTCGTCATTTCGATGACGATGAAATCTTGATTTCGTGACGTGTTGTTTTCTTTTCTCCTTAGCAATTGGAAAAATAGCGGCCAAACAGATGCAATAGAAATTTTGTTTTCCTCGGCCCATGTTATTTCAAACAATTCTTATCATCGATAAATATAGTAACTGTACTTTGCAATGTAATGATAGTGAGTCATTTTTAAATTGTTTCCTATTGCATATTGTATTTCGACTAAGTATCGTTTGATGAACGCGCGAGCTGCATAAGTAAACTTGGTAAACATTATTCCATTCAATACGTAAGATATGCGCAGGTCAACGAGCATGTCACGGAAATATTCATTATTGCTATACCTATATGTAGTGCAGAGTGCGCAAAGTAACTGCAGTTAAATAAATGTTTTATTTTTATATACGATTTTGATCGAAAGTTTCTAATAATTTTGATATGTAATGATATTTATTCTTAGTTATACATATTTTTTTATTAAGTCTTTTTATACTTTTAATGTTATCGAAGGTCGGATACAAAACTGATGTATTTAGTATGTTAATTACATGTCTTAAAATAAGATAGATCGATAATTATTAGTATAAGTGAATTTTAAAGTTAATAAGTCAAATAGATAAACTATAATATTGTATATGAAATATCTTAAAATATCTTAAAAAACTATGGTATGAATTAATAATATTTTGAGTTGTTTAATAGCATGCCCTGTAATCTTATTACAAAAATGAATAATAAGCGAATCAGCTGAAAAAATTTAATTACCTAATATAATAAGCATCACGTAATAGATTTGAACCAACCGCGATTAAGAAACGATAACTGTGATGCCGACTGTGCAAGCATAACTAGTGTCATCTTCATTTCGAGTTCATCAATAAAGTTGCCACACTACGTTATTTTACCATTCACGGCGAAAGCGGCAAACGGAAACGTGAGCGACGAGACTCTGCCATTTCCACGCCATCCAGAGAAGCGAAGGGAGTGTCGGTCGTTCCTTATTGTAAAAAGCAATAGGTGAGTGGTTTTTTTCATCTATTATTTTATTTTTATTTATCTTAATTGCTTCAGTTATTCTTTTATATGTTGAATTTTTAATAAGTTTTCGTTGTATTTTTTGGAAATTCATTATTTTACGTTACATATGCGTGCACTTGATTGTAGATTTTCTGACCACGTGTTTTACTTTTTAAGTTATCAAAATATTGTTGAAATATTGCGTTAACTAATTGTTTCAAGTAAAGAAATATTTTTTATATATTTATTTATTTTTTTAATTTCTTTAAATTTTGGTTTTACATATGAACGTTGAGCCTCGTGTTTTTGAGGTTACGTTTGGAAAATGCTTACCTATTAAAGACGAGGTAGTGAGTTTATACTCTTTATTTGTGTAAACTAGGTAGAATATAAAACATCATGCTTATTTCTTTAATTATAAAATTATATTTAATAATTGATTTTTCTGTTATCATTTAATATCTTGTAACAAATATTAGTAAGCCTTATTGTCTGGGCAAGAAATGTCTGTTAAAATGCAGAGCGTTTCTAATCATTAAGGCTATAACAATTTCTGGGTTAATCATCGAATGAATACAATTGTTCATTCGACTTCAAGACAGAATACATTTTATAAAAATAAAGATCAATTATATAACACAAAGTGCAGCTTTAAAGTATATTATTTATTGAAAAGAATATTACTTTAACAGAACGACCATGGTTAACGGAAGGATTCCGTCAGTCTTCTCAAAGACATACGTCACCCCAAGAAGGCCTTATGAGAAGGCCCGTTTAGATCAGGAGTTACGTATTATTGGAGAATACGGTCTCCGTAACAAGCGTGAAGTATGGAGGGTCAAATATACCCTTGCCAAAATCCGTAAGGCTGCTCGTGAGCTCCTTACTTTGGAAGAGAAGGACCCTAAGCGTCTTTTTGAAGGTAATATATATTAATAGAAAGATTTTGTTGAAATTTATTTTTAAAATGATGAAAATTACTTTATTATTTCTGACACCTCTTGTCTGAATAAATTTTGATATGAGAAACTTTAATCTGAAAATTTAAGATGACGATAAATTGCTTAAACTATTTTATTGTTCACAAATAATAAACATACATTTTTATTTAGGTAATGCCTTGTTGAGACGTCTGGTTAGGATTGGAGTGTTGGATGAGAGCCGCATGAAGCTCGATTACGTTTTGGGCTTGAAAATTGAAGATTTCTTGGAAAGGCGTCTTCAGACCCAAGTCTTCAAGCTTGGATTGGCTAAGTCCATCCACCACGCTCGTGTTCTGATCCGCCAGCGACACATTCGGTTAGTTATTACCTACGACTAGATTATATTCCTAAGCCTTATTGTCTGGGCAAGAAATGTCTGTAAACTAGCAGAATGTTTCTAATCATTAAGGCAAAAGTAATTTTCTGTGTTAATCATCGAATGTGTACATTTATTCATTCGACTTCAAATCAGAATACATATTTATAAAAAGTCTATACTAAATGATGAGACATCTATTGTATGAAAAATGATAAATTATGTACATTTTCTAGTCCTGTACCTGACTGACCACTCAACTGCTCCCGCTAAGAAAGCGACGAAATTTCATATCTTGAATAGACGTCAATGAGTGTAAATTATTTCAAACAGACCACTTATGTGTTAAACTATGTTTATCACATAACGTCTATAAAAACATTCAATGGAATGTTTATATAAAATCGGTACAGTTTTTCTCAATAAAACTCATATATTTAGATCTTCCCCAAATAATAAAATCAACTAAAAGTATATTAAAGATAAAATAATCACACTCATGAATGAATTTATTATTATTTCAGTGTTCGCAAGCAGGTTGTGAACATTCCTTCCTTCATCGTCCGTTTAGACTCGCAGAAGCACATTGACTTCTCGCTGAAGTCGCCCTTCGGTGGTGGTCGCCCTGGCCGTGTAAAGAGGAAGAACATGCGCAAGGGAACTGGCGCTGCTGCCGCTGAGGAGGAAGAAGATTAACTTTTACGTTGATTTTTTAGGGAATGAACCCCAAATAAAAAAAGCATAAAATTTTATATCTTTACTCATTATTTAATTAACCTTTTCCTATCATTGTCTAAAAATTGGAATTTTCATTTTGCAAAATATGTTTTTTCAATGACTAATTATCTGGATGTAGTTCACATGTATTCAAGTTATCTTAAATGTAATTTAATCAAAATCATTTAAACAGAAAGTTTCGAATTAGAATTACGGATAGCAAAAAATTCGGTGTATACTTATATAATAGCTCTTATTGTTAACTAGAGACAAATAAATAGAAAGATTTTTTATTTTCTCATTTTTTAAAGACAATTTTGTATTTTAATACATTTTGACGAATTTTTAATCAAGTGTTAGATTGGAAATGAATACTATAAGCTCATGTAAGAGTTAAAAATATGATTGTGCAGGTACTTAATTGGAGTACACTTACAGCGGCATGTGCTTGCATCGCCGGGAGCAAGAGAGTTAAACTGGAGAGAGCGCACTCAATAGTCGTCGGTACAAAGGCAACGAAGCTTACCAACGGTGATACATAGTAGAGTAAGTTGCCTTGTCAGTTGTCACAAAATATTATATTTTAACAGTAAGGATGTTAGTTCGTACTCTAGTGTATTCTTTCCTTTTTTATTAAAAGCTCGAAAATTATTATTAATATTTTTTTAGAGTAAAACATTCTAAAAGTTTAAAATTACAAAAAATTAGTCAAATTTAAAAAATGTCGTTTTGTCCGGACTATTAGATTGGACTTAATAACTCGCATCAGTAGCTGTTTCCATCAAACTCACAAGGGGAGCACCAGGGATGCAGGTCCTGGATTTTCCTACTCTTACAGGAAACACTTTCTTTTAACAAATAATGAGACACGTATTATCTCAGGGTTTCTCTGAATGGGCACTTTTTTTTTTTTTCTTGAGTAAAGTCAATGGCATTATACAGTGTAATGTGAAAAATCCTTAAAAATACTAAAAATTCAATGATTGAATGGCCTGTAGAAAAA
>JAPYZO010005207.1:0-21647 GCA_030522905.1 Torymus flavipes | reverse complement strand
AGAGAGAGAGAGAGGAGTTTCCTGGAAGGAGGCCTTCGCGCGCTCCTCCTCCTATACACTTCGTGCTCTCGTCGTTTTCTCTTCTATACGGCTGGCATTTCTCGCCGGCCGCTTAGTGGCGGCACTACGACGAGAGAGCCCGGCTGATCTACTTACTTGCGAAACGAGGCTTTCTCACACGCAGAAGCGCTCGCGTAGAGTTTAGAGGGGAGAAAGAGCATCGGATTTTTGCGTATTGGAGCGGTTGCTTGGGTGGGGGAAATATCGCGATTGATTATATTCAGAGGATGAATTTATTTTTTGGTAGGCTGTAGAACGGTTACGCTAATGAAGGTATAATTATTAAGTTATTGATTTTGGGTAATTCTGCGGTTATTGGTTATTGGTCAGATATATTTTAATTAGTTGGTCAACTGAAGATCGTCTTTTTATAAAAAGAAAATACTTTCTTTAGTATCACACATAATCTATATATTTTATGTTTTAATGATAAAAAACTATTCTATGCAACAAAGTCATTGCAGAAAATCCGTTCTTACATCACACGTTTTTTGCAAATGAAAAAAACATCAAAACAAACAGTTAAGAATGACTTGTTGTTGTTCTTGCTCTTTTATCTCGTGCGCGTGGCGAATTTCTTTACTACGCATCTTCTTCTTCGGCCCCGGTCCGAGACGCAATTTCGCACGGTGACGCAACAGAGGCGAGCATCCCGGCTTTATTACGCAGCTCGGCCGCAGTTGGGAAGGAATTTGAATGACGCCGCGGTTCTCAGCTTTTACGAAGGTTTTCGGCTGAAAGGACCTGAAATAGTTCACTGGAATTGGGGGACGTACAGATAAAACATTTGATTTTTATAACCAATCGATTGTTAAACGATTCTCTATAAAGTTTTATTCGAGAAATAATTGAACAACAAACATTGCTATTACATCACCCACAATGATCACGTAATCGTGAACTTTACCCCGCTACAATCAGCCAATATACACGCACATAATCCAGCACGTATTTTAAATTCCACGATACAACCTTGACATTCATTATCCTCATCCACCACAACAGTTTCGCCACCCATCGCCACACCTTCGCAACCACCCCCTCAAAATAAAAAAATCTTAAACCCTTCCTCTCCCTCTCTACCTTTCCCACCCCCCTTTCGTAGGTGCGTACAAGCGCGCGCTTGCGCCGCCACCACCGACGCCGCCGACGTCGGAGGGTAATCACTTCGCTGGAAACTTTCCTAGTCTCGCCGGATCGATCCGCGCCGTCGGCGCGCACTGCAACCTCCCACACACATACACATGCGCTTGAGTGTGTATGTATATATCCGGTTAATCCGTTTGCGCGACGACGACTCTGCCCTTTCGCGGTTGCGGTGCGCTTTTTTCTCTCTCCGCCCGTTATATATATATATATACAGAGAGGCTGTCGTCGTCGTCGTCGCTCGGGTTTTTCATTTTTGAAGGGAGTAGGGGTGGCATTGGTTTCCCTCGAGTTGGCGAGTCTTTGCCAATGTCAAGGTTACCAACGGGGGTGGTATGAAGCCGTGTAGGGTTGTATTTGAAGCGGTATTAAAGAAAGATAGACGAATGTATATACTTATGTTAATTGAATTGATCGAATCTATATATTATTACATAAATGAAACATTTACCGATGATATTATGTAAACACTGTCATTAATAATTTGTTTCTTTTCTGTTACAGGTAAGGACACGTCTAAGCTCATGTCCCATATAATAATAGCGTTGTCACGGTACATGGTAAGTCTTTGGACCATCGAATCAGTACATCTCGTACACAATCGCTCTTTGTGCTATCTCTAATTCCACCGCGAATTAGCTATACCTCGAGAGCTCCTTCTTGCACTCGGTCAAACATATCGAACTCTACAAAGTCTACTATATACTATTGCACAAACTCAATCTTCCCGCACATCTCGGAACCCCTTTCGCGTTGCACAACACACACGTATATATATCGGATCTCACGCACCTCTCCTAAAAAAGAAGAAAAAAATAAACGGGGCCCTTTTGGTTATCGCCCGCGGGGCCGAAAGTGGGCCACAGACGGGCGGGCGGTTTCCGCGAAGCAGCGCGCCGAAAGGAAGCTTGCTGCAGCACAGGCCCCGCGATTCGAATTCATTAGCCGGCCAAGGCCGTCGTCGCCGCTTCCCATCTGACACACACACACAGACACGCGTGCATGCGGGCTTTTTTTGTTCGGCGCGCTAAACTGACAACTTCATAAATTAAGCGAAGGGGGATATACATATGCCCTGCCATTATTGCGCGGTTTGCGAAAAGTCTATATCCCCTCGGTTGTATCATATATATACCTGTATAATGTAGGTAGAGAGTGTGTGATGCTTGTTAGCGCGGTTATAGGTTACGGATTAACGAGAAGCGCTCGTAAAGGTATATAAGCGCGGCAATTAAGATGTCTTCGGGTTTATTGATTTTCCAGTAGGTTAATTGTTACAGAGAATTCTTCGCCTCGAAGTATATATAACAAAGTTGGCGAGAGCCCGTAGCAGAAGTATAATACGATAAAGTATAGAGAGAAGTCGCTGTGGAATTCCCCGAAGCTCGGGGAGTAGTGTGTATGTATTTTTTTTCTTTTTTCTACTTCAGCTGAGTGTGAGACGCACGGAACATGAAAAGAAGTTAATGCAGTAGATATATATACACAGTCGGCGAAGTTCGCTCTCGCATTCAAAATAAAAGAGAGACGCTGCGCGGAAAAAATTTCTCCCTCCCTTAGCGCGCGTGACTATAAAAAAGTTTTGTCGTTGTATATAACAGGGGAAAGAGGATTTTTCGCTGGCTCAAAATTAAAATCAATTAAAAAGTGCATCATCGTCCCTTTGACGGCCTTTATATTTATTCACAAAATACTTTTCAACCCAATCTTCAGTATATTACCGCTCCACTCGCAAAAAAAAGGAACGTAATCGATATAGCGGCCAAACACACGACGCACAAACCTACAGAGCGCCCGGGCACAGCCGCAAGAAAGCAGCAGCAGCAGCAGCGTTTATTCCTCGAGAGAGGGAAAATCCAGCAGCTATCGGACGCTGCTCTCCCCCCGCTGGTAGACTTGCGGAGGGGGTGGCACGTGGAGGGTTCGTTCATCCCCGGGTCAAGGTTATACGCCACCACCGCCGCCGACGTCGTCCCCTCTTTCTTGCCCGGCGCGTATCCCTCTCTCTCTCTCTCTCCGGAGGATGCGGAGCTTTCGCTTTCGCTCGGGGATGCTGCTGCCGCAGCTTTTCTTCCTTTTCGGAGCCCGGCCTTTGATTTCGACCGAGGTTGGTTTCACTTTCGCTCGTGATGTCTGCCCCTTTTTTGCGCGCGAGGTTTCTTTTCGCAGAGTATATAGCTTGAAAGGATATAGAGATCGCTGGGAGTAATGGAGAAAGTGATGGAATTGGTGTTTTTCTTTTTTTTTTCAAAGATTTTCGGAACAGGATAAATAAGTAACTTTTATATACGAGAGATCTCAACACTATGTGCGTGCTGCTATATACGCAGCATCGATCGTAAGCCGCGTTTTCGAAACCGCGAGGCTCTTATCGCCGTACGTGCAAACAAATGCTTGTACGAGAACGAGAGAGAGAAAAAAAAAATGGTTCGCGCCGATCGACGCCGCGGTAGGTAGGCGCACGCACGTAGGTATACGTATGTGTGGGTGTGTATACATGCGCGATCCCTCTCTCACTCTCGGGTTTGTTGAATGTATATCGGTAAGACGATGATAGTTTTATCTCGGGGGCGCGACGCCTTCACGGCGATGCGTGCGGTATGAAGGATCAGGGCCGTGGGTACGTGACCGAGGGCCCGGGGCGAAAGGAGCTAACTTATTTTCTATCTCGATAATTTTTCCTGTTTCTTAATGGTTTTGCATAATTCATAAATTGATTGAATATATTTAATTGAAAAGAAAAAAATTCTGCTTTGTAGATAAACTTATGTACATAACATGAGAACGCTCTATATTAAATTCTATAAATTAAATATTTAATTTTTGAAATATATACATACGCTATCATATCAGTAAAACTCGAAATTTCCATTTAACTCTACCCCCAACGATTTTCACTCGCCTCGTCGACTTTAAAATAGAAAAAAAGAAATCCTCAGCCGTAACATTGACCTCCCACGTGGTATTTTGTTTGTCGCCTCTCGAGTGTATATACGCGCGCGCGCATTGCACCTATAGGTATATCAAAGTGCATTGAACCACCACCCCAGGCATTCGCGCGCCGTATGTATATACATAAATGCACTATATATATATGTTCCTTGAATAATCAACGATATCACCTCGGCTGGAGATTATGGAGTTCCCTTACAGCCCTGTTTTCGAGGCGTGCAACAACTAGTCATAACAGCGCCGTTTCGCGCCGCGCTCTCCTCTATTTGTAGCGCGCACGCCTAATAAACAAGGCGATTCAGTCGCCACTGCGTAATGTACGCCCCGTATAATCAACGTGAAATAAATTAACTCTATATCCAATATTAATATATAACAAAAAGTTCAATTTAATTTTTCTTTTTAAATTTGAATGCTTACGTAAGGGACAATACACGGTCAAAGTATAAGGTATACGCACACACATACTTTTAATTAAATCCACTCCGCGCACTCTGGCACGTCGGAAATCCCGTTACCGAACAATTGAATTTTAATAAGAACACAAGCGCGTAAATCTACTCTCACTCCTGTCTCTCTCCCTCTCCATGAAAAATGCATTCGTATATATACGCGACGTACGAAAGAACAGCGACGGCGCGGCGTATGAGATTCATTAACATCGCGAACGTCATAAAGCCTCCCTCGCGGCCGGCGCGACGCGGCATTAACATTCCCTCGATCTAAATATTCCATTCTCCCGTTTCCGCTTTTCCGTCGTCCCTTTCTCTCTCTCTCTCTCTCTCTCTCTCTACATACGTACGTACGTATTCACCTCCTGCGTGCGCATTATTATTAAAGCGCATTCATCAGCGCCCTCGCGAAAGAATTTCCTCGGCGCCCGCCGCGGCGCCGGTGCACGCCATTTGCCCCGAGAGAGAAAGAGAGAGGTTAGCGTTAGTATACGCGGGGCAATAAAGAGGGAAAGTCCTGTGATATATAGGTGCAAGTGCGTCTCCTCCGAATGTTTTGGCATTGTACTGCGTGCGCGCAAGAGCTGCAATTTGAATTTCGCGCGTGTCCGCGTTTGCTCGCGCATCGTGCGTATATGGCTGTCTCTTAACGTGCTCCTGCTTTGAATAAACCAGTCGTTTGTTATCGTACCGCGCGTGTGTATGTGCGTGATGCTCAGTGGAGATGGTGGCTGGTAGGAGGACGCACGCGGCTCGCCTATACTTCCTCCCTAAACATATATTTTACTTAAAAATGTAATAATATTGATTAATTATGTCTATGATATCAAAGGTAATATTAACATGCCAAAGTTGAATAAAAAATGAAAAGAAAACGTAAAATATAAAAATATCTGACAATAAAAAAATTACTCAGTTACATGGAATTACTTATTTAAGATTTGAAAATAAAAATTGTTAAAAATGTTCCAATAAAGCTTTTTATGCGGAGCAGTACAAAAAGATTACCAGAATATTATCCACATTTAATCTTATAAAATAAAGGATTTAAACTCATCTTCGCCAATACCGCTAGCTAAAAAAAGTAAAATTACTTCTTCGAGTACGAAGCATTCGACCTAAACCCTCGGAAATCATTAATTGAATATCCCCCGAATCGGAAAGGAAAAGCGATTACGCGCTTCCCGCGGGAAAGCCTCCATACCTCTACACAATACCTATATATACACTGCACCCTAGTAAAAACGTCGGAAGGATTATATCCTCCCTCCCTCTTCTTCTTCTTCTTTCCCGCATCATCTCTCCTCCTCCGAGGGCAATAATTACGGTGCATTTGCGGGCGAGCGCTCGCGCCATATGAATAATTTGCGATTTCGGGCGCGCTCACGAAGGGATGCGCTTTCTCCCCCTTTTCTACCTTCTTCGCGCGGCTTTCTCGTTTTATCTCCGTGCGCGTGCGTGCGTTTTGTTTATTCCCGCCCCCGCCACCCGCGCCCGTTTATTTTTTCTCCCGCATGTATATATATACCGCGGAGTTCCGGCGTGCGCTCGCTTTTTTTTATGCGTTCTTCAGTTATTTATCGCTCTCGCGGTTCCCTTCGCGGTCTCCCGTGCGGTATTATTCTTTCATATTGTTGCAGTTGATCGTATATTTTTTTTCGTAGACTACGGTCTTATACGGAAAAAGACATGAGTATATATAGATGTTAAATTTTTATACAGAGACGTAGATGGTGGTACGCATTTAATATACATGGAAGAAAATAATGTAGTAGAAATTATTATGCTTGATTGTCAATGGGGGGATAGACTCGAATTATAAAAAAAAGTTGCTATAATTTGTTCTAAAAATTATGATTAATTTATTTTTCCTATAACGTAAAAATTACTATAAATTTATGGCAAAATTTTTTTGATAATTTGAGTTTGTCTAACATTATTTTTCGCCGTGTGTTTACAGTAATTTGTTGACAAAAAATAGTTGAAGAATGTCTTAGAATAGTACATTACGATACGTGTGACTTAAGTGGCCGATAATTCATGTCGTGCGATGGGCCACTGAAGTGATAAGTATCGTATACTATTTTATAGCACGTCTACCTAAGTCCGCTGTCACGCCTATTCGTGCCTCGCTACGCTCGCGCGCTAACCTCACCGTGCAAAAATGGACTGCTTAAGTCACAGATAGGCGTGACCTAAGTGCGGACTTAGGTCACACCGTGCTATAAATGAATATATTAAACTGACATCAGAGAAAAAGGTTCCGAATTTCCAATTAAAAATTGAATTTTATATCCATTTTTTTTTCTTATACAAAATTCAAGTACACGATATTACACTCAATATATGAAAAAAAAATCATCAAAATTCATCTATAGTTAAACTATACATACATTTTTACCTACCCCGCGTTTTATGCATTTAGCACAAAAAACGCGCCTTTTTCCTCTCTTTCGCATATTCATGCGCGCCACCCTCGCACGCATTCCGCTGTTTACGTCTCATCCCTCGTCTCTGCGCACTCCCCCTTGACTTAAAGAATGCATGCGCGCACTTGCGTCTATTCGCTCGCCTTCACCTACAGTCCCTATATACACCTCGTATCCCTCGGGGACGTTTTTCGGCTTCTCTCTCTCTCTCTCTTGCCGAAATTGCTAATTGGGAAAAAGAGAGCGACGTCGCTTAATTATTCACGCGGCGCCCTCTCGCGTGATTTATCGGCTCGATACACTCGAAAAAGCCCGAGTGCAGTTTCTTTTTTTTTCGGCGGAGGCCAATTACTCCCTTTCTTTTTCTTCTTTCTTTTTTGTTGACGCACTTGTGTGCGCGTGCGTACTCTCTCGTCTCGTGAATTTGCACGTGCGAGAAGGGCGCTCGTTTGCGATGATTCCTTTTTTTTGGGAGTAGGTGGAGTAATTGTTTGGTACGCAAGGGCGCTGTCTCTCTCTCTCTCCCGTTGGATTGCTTAGAAGTGGCATCGTCGTCGTCGTCGTTAATTGCGTAGAAGAGCCTTTGTGCCTCGGATTTGTGGGTTTTAAAATGGCTCGAATAATATGCCGCCTCTGTATTCGCCTCTTATTACGAGCGATTTGATAATTAGGCCCTGTTGGGGATGCACTCACAATGTTATTTTTATAATATTCCGAAAAATCGTATAATTGTTCGAGAGAAAAATGAATACACGTACTACTTCTACCCTTAATTCTTATTTCCTCACCCTATACAAAAACACAACTACAGACACTTTTTCCCCAACTAATCATTCACGCATCATCCACACGTTTAAAACGACATTAGGCCCTTCCCCACCACCCGCTCGCCTCATTCCCGCCGCGTCCGGTCATTTCAACCACCCCCTCTTTAAAAAAAGCAGAAGAAAAAGTAAAAAAAAAAGAAACCCCGCGTATACTATACCTAACGAAAAAATATACATATACACCTCTCTCGCTCTTGCCCCCCGAAATTTCTAACCGACTACTATACTAGATCGTCGCCGCTCGTACGTACATACATATATATACACGGTCGCGCGAGCACGTGGCAGCTGCTCCGTAACAGCTGCTTTTGGGAGGAGAGCCGAGGCCCGGGCAGCCGCCGCGACAGGCGCCGGTGCCGTGCGGCAGCGGCGACGGCTTCGAAAAAGCGTAGAAGCTCCGTCTCTGTCTCGCGCGCGCTCTCTTTGAAAAAAGTCACGCGCGCGTGCCCTGCGCCGCATATGCGTGTGTGTGCGTGCGCGAGTGCATGACTAACGGTCTTGATGCCGGGAGTATATGTAGCGGTGTGTATTATATGGGCTATGTGCGCGCATTTCGCGTCTTGACTTGAGTTTTAAGCGGTTCGATGGAATTTTTTAATGTTTCTAAGTATGTAGTCTAGTTTATAGAGAAATATTTTGCTATTTCATTGTGATGCAGTGATAATGAGAACAACCGGGCCAGATTTCGTTGTTCGTGTACCTTTAAAAATGAAACTATACAATAGCTCGATTATTTATCGAAAAACCGATGTAGCTCCACAACACAAAGCCTAGAGAGAGAGGCTCGAAAAGCCCCGACTCTTCATCATCACAGTCAACTTCGGTAGAGTACTATGTCGCCGAGGTCTCTCCATCATTCTCACCCTCTGTATACTTCTAACATCAAAACGAGCATTCGCTCACAAAAACTACACACGCACGCTCGCCCTTTAACTTCAATGCGCTTCTTTATGTAACCACACACCCGCTGCAACGAAACTTCGCATTATGCATGCGAGCGCGCGCGAGTATCGATTCGAGGGTGAATCGCGAACGCGCGCGTGGATGATGTATATAAAAAGAAACGAAAAGGGGTGGCGGCGGCAGGAATTGATTTCGAAAGCGAGAGAGAGAACGATGTTTTTGGATGAGGGAGAGAGAGAGAGAGAGACCGCGATGAAGTGCTTTTCAACTTGAACGCCCCCTCTCTTCGTCCCTTTTTTTCGAGGGTATATATACAGAGGCACATACTTTCGCTTTTTTCTGTGCAGCGCTGATGCTGTGGTGGTGATGTGGGTTCAGTGCGAATCGCGCGAGCTCTTTTTATTAGGGAGAGTCTAGATTTCGAGCTGGTATCGGTGCTTTTGCGAGAGAGATTGGGGTAGGATCTGTGGGCTCTCGTGATGAATATTCCGCGCGCTAATGTCGATTGATTAAAAGAGTGGCTGTATACCTTTGAAATGCCGAAAATTAAGTCAATTGCCTCGACGTCTAACTTTATACAAATATAACAATCTTTATTATCAAGCCAAACAAACCATTAATATTTGTACGTACTACGCATAGCAGCCATAAAAGATTAGCATGTACAAGAACGTCATTAGATATCAGGACCATAAATCGGCGAATTTAATAAACCGCGCCGCGGAAAGTGCCCGGTCATTACCTCATTTAGCGGCTGCACGCGCGCGCGCGCGCTTCGAAATATTCAAAAATCGCGATTTTATCCTACATCTAGATAAAGAATTTTACCCCGGTCCGGGTTTATCTCTCTCGTTCTTTCTCCTCTTGATTTATTCATAGAGAGCCACGCGATCGGCGCCGCGTGATTACACGTTTCGGCCGGGGCGCGATTTTCGCTTCCGGCTGTTTAGTCACGGGATATCGTTATATATACGGGAATTCAATTATATTCGACTCTCGCGTAATTGGGGGGAAAAAATTGAGAGGTTTAAGGCTCTATCGTGCGCGCTAAACGCAGCCATCATCCGCAACGATGCAAAATTCTCGGACGGTGGATGTAATGTATGCGCGAAGGAAGTCGTTAATATACGCAAAAGCCTAATGAATTTATGGGTAGGATCATCGCGATGCGCAAAATGTATAATCTTATTATATCGTTAATTGCGTGTAAATCTCGTTTGGGATCCGTTGCTTTTACAAAACGCCGGGTGGCACCTAACTTGCGCGCACGCGCGCGCGCGCGATTTGGAATTATACGATCGGATGTATAAACAAAAATAGCATCGCTCCTGAGAAAGAGGGAGCAATGACTCTTTGCCCGCGGGTATAATAACTCGTAACGAAATTAGCATACGGAATCAGTTCACATCTCGGTATAATGTTTAAACGTCCCCTTCGCGCTTTAAAATTTATCCTTATTACTCGGACGCGGAGAGAAAATAACTCGAGGAAAGCGAAGAAAAGACGAGCGCTCTTGCTAGGTGTAATAACAAAGAGCGTATAGGTATATATACCATTGTTCATCTGCCGTGGCGCACAATGAGGCGCGCACAAAAGAAAGTCGAAAAGTACATTTCGCGCTGCGGAGCGCGCGAGCCGTTTAACGCCGAGCGGTGTACTGCAGTCTTTATGCGCGTGCTGACATTGCAATGTCGGTGTGTGTGTGTGTGTGTGTGTATACATGTGTATGTATACGCTTCTGCATTATCGTCTTCGTTGTTCATCTTTCTCGTGCTGGGTGTATTGTGGAGTGCGGAGTGGAAGGTTTTTTCATCCGCTTCTGTATTATCTGATATGTGTTTTCTTTTCTTGTGGAATGGATGGTGTGTGGATATTCTCTACGGATTAAAGAATAATAATGATTTGTTTGGATTGATAAACGATTGCTGTTTTTCGATGATAAAGTTTATTACATCGTCACTAAAATATTGGAAATAGTGAGGAAATATCGGAGCACAACTAAAATTCCATACTTTACTCTTATTTTCCATTGTTTTTATTCAATTTTGAATTTTCATTAATTATAATAAATACACGGGATGACTGCGATAATTTTAAAAACTGAGTTCAAATAATGTGCAATTCGATGTAAGAATAAATAATATGTACCATTGGTATATCTCAATGTATAGAAACTGTTGAAACTCACTGTCAACCTCGAATTATGCAACATGTCATTTATACAAGTACATAAATACGCAATCATCCGATATATGCCATTCATAGATACATACATTGTGCCATTCTAATTGCAAAATCCATCAATAGTATATTACGATACGTGTGACTTAAGTGGCCCATTATTGCCCGGCATGAAGTTAGCGCCCGAGCGTAGCGAGGGCGACAATTCATGTCGTGCGATGGGCCACGCCTATTCGTGCCTTAAGCAGTCACACATTGCACGGCGTTTATCGCACTAGCTACGCTCGCGCGCTAACCTCACCGTGCAATAATGGACTACTTAAGTTAAATTCTAATCACTCTATACAAACAACCATGCAAAACAACACACACACTACCTCATCTTCACTATAATAAAAACCTCATACACACACGAAAACTTGATATTCTCGCGAAGTCAGTCGGCTCCTACAACTATACTTCCCCGTTCGTTCTTCTCCTCCCCCTTGACGTGCGCACGTGCACGCACACAAACGCAGCGGCGCACGCACGCACATGTATACATGTGCATCGTCGGCGTCTCGTGCGGCTTCGGCTGCGTTCGAGACTCACTCCCACCGCGGCTCTTGCGCGCGCTGCAATTTTGCATTCTCAGTAGTACGCGACGCGACGTCGGTGCGCGCGTTTCGCTCGCAGCGCAGCGTCTGCACATACTTTGCTCTTATATATACTTCGTTTGTAGCTGTGAGTGTACGTGTATTTTTAGTTTGCCGTGTGTTGATTTTGGTTTTTCGCTGGTTAGAGGTAATGTGGAGAAGGAAGACGTGGATGTAGTGTGACAGGGGTTGGAAATTTTCAGAGTTGGTGATGTAGGTAGATTTTATTTTTCGGGGGGGAGAGAGGTGGGTTGAAGTGCGCCGCGGATTAGGTAACGGTTTTTCGCGGTTTCGGTGCACAACTTTGGCTTTGAAGTTGTAGTCAAATCTAAAGAGTTTGAATGTTTTTTCCTGCTGTTATACCGGAATAGGAAAATTCTAAAGAAACGTGCTTCGAGTATTATTTGCAATGTATTACGCACGACCGATAAATTTCCGCCAATGACACATGTCGATTTCCACTCATCGCGCATTTCACTCCATCTCCCACCAGCATACCGCGAATTTTCCGCACTTCTAAAATTTCCAACCCACTCATACACCTATACTTTGGCAGTGTGGAAAAACCATCACCATCGTGTTGCTGCTCCGAGAGAGAACCGCGCGCGACCGCGAAAGATAAACAAGATAAACAGTGCGTGACTTGCGTCTTTTGCGCGCTCACACATACACATACACATGTGTGCGGTTACGACGACGACGACGACGACGGCGGCGGTTGCAGTAGTGGCGACGGCGATTAGCGCGAGGGAGATTTTTCGCGCGCCGGCGCCATGATGACGACGAGTACGACGACGGTGATCCGTGGGGACCGGAAGCGTAGGAACAATCGGTGATATGCCGCGACAGTGCGTGTGACGATTGTGCGACGATCGTGGAGAGAGAAGAGAAGAGAGTAGCTAAGGAGAAGCGAGAAGACTGCTGCTGTATAATAGCAGCTGAGTTGACGGATAAGGCGGCGAGGCGCCTACCAAAGGCCCACACATGCGCGAGTGCGTATATTATATACATTAATATAGGATAACTTGTTGTACAGTCTGTATATGTATATGTGATGTGAGTATATGAGCTGGGGCTCGGCTGTCCTTGCGATTGCAGTTCGTGACTTCTCTGTATGGAAATCGTTGGTGAATCGTCTTCATTATCAACGATTAAACGATGTAATTCGTCAGCAAACGCGGAAGAATAACCAAACCGCGCGTGTCACTGTCATGTACCGGTCGCCGCATATATTTTACTTCAACTTCTCGCCTTTCGTTCGCTACACACATAGACACACTTTACTAAACAGTTGTCACACGAGCAATTATTAATCTAACGCGAGTATAAGTAATTGTCCGCGGAGAACACGGACAGCAGCGGAGAGCTCGAAAAGTGGGTCGGTCGCGGCCTTTCTTTGTGCGCGCCAAAAACAAAAGCACGCAGATAGACGATAAAGAAGCTATTTTTGCTGCACGCGCGCGCGTATACGCTTATTGTTTCTATTTATTGACCTGAATGACAGCTGTACGCGTGTATTGTGAAAATTGTACTATTTTGAGAAAAGTAGCAGCGAGCTTTCGAATTGAGATAAGTTGCTGTCAAAAGTTAGCGAAGTAGCAAATCGGTGACATAAGTACGGGAGAGCGGATATAATGCAATTAATAAATTTTCACTTCGAACTACCATCCTTAATTTTCTTTTTTCTTCCGCCATCAAATTAAACACAATTGTGCGAGCCGCACACGTTATATTATTATTTTCGCGATTAATACATCTTTATTGCTCGCATCTCTCGCCGCTAACATTGTCTTAATTGATCGTGCCGACAGTTTTTTTTTCTCTCCCCCCTCTTTGCCTTCAACGAGTGATGCAAGTGATAAACGATAGCGTTTTTCGCGCACGCGCGCGCGCCAACATTGTCGCTTCTTATCTCCGGCTTTTTAATCCTCGCTATCTACGTCCTCGGCGCGTTTTTCCCATAGGAACGATTTTATCGAAAGCTACGCTCGTCCGATGTATTATAGGATTTTTCAGTTTCGAGGCGGCGAGTAAGTATGTGCGTAAGCGTGAGTGTCAGGTTTTGCAACGATATTCCGAAGGAAAATGAAAATTTACGCAACAACTTTGTCGTCGTGCTGCATATGTACACACTCGCAGACACCTTATCTATACCAGCCTGTGTGTGTATATATACGTAACATGCAAATTTCTCCGCTATGCGGATTGGCGCGCCGGTCGTTTTTAATAACTGAAAGCTCGTGAGTGATCGAACGAACGTCTGTGTGTATATTACTTTCGTTGCCTCGCAATTACAGAGTATAGCACACGCACACGCCTATGTTTTTTTTTCTCTCCGAGGCGTGACGCGCGCCGCTCGTGTGGTATAAAATTATACGGTACATAAGAATGTATTAATTAGACGGGAAATATAATATCGGAAAAATTAGCCGACGATAACATAGCGCGGTGGTGTCTTACATAAATTATTACTTATATATAAGCACACGCGACGTACGGGGCTCGCGAAACAAGTTTAAATGTCAATCACGATGATTGATTCGTTTGAACCCGCGCAAGTGCGATAGCAGCAACAATTCAGGCGTATGTATTATATATACACTGCGAAAGAGTCGTTATGTGCACGATTCCATTCACGCGAGATATAAACAAAAACGTCTATACGAAGCAATTTTTCTTCCATGCGCTCCTCTTATCTCTGGCTTCACGCACTTTTCATCATCCGCAATTTCCGAACGCCTTTCTTCCTCTCACTCGAGCTCGACGCGCATATAAAGGAGGGAGAAAAAGACCGCGCGTCGCGATGCGATAAAAGCCCCGCGCGGATCTGGGTCGCCCCTAATCTTACATGTATATATACGCATGTGAGCTCGCTCGCGCATGAGAAAGAAAAATCCATTAACATATTAGCGCGACAAGTTGTGCGGGCGACGATAAAGCCCGTGGCAAATGGGTGTGGGAAGCTCTCGCCGCTGAACGTCGTACGGATGGTTAACTGAATTGGGATAGTGTGCACATTTCTCGATTATAATAACGTGGTTAGCGGATTCCTCGGGGTATAATTATCTTAAATGCCATTTTTGTAGCGTTCCGCATTATACTCGACATTTCATAACCTATATACGTGAGCGAGAGAATATCAAGAGCGAATATTCATTAGCGAAAATCCTAAACAAACACGCATCATTCAACTCCTACACGAGAGAAAAAAAGTCGCTTCGCACTTTCTATACAACAACAAATACGTGTCCTTTTTTTTTTGTTATTTCTGAAAGGAAGGAGAAGAGAAAAAACACACATTCCTGTCGATACACACTCGCATTACGCATCGGTCGCTGAAAAGCTCGCTGCTACTGCTGATCGCGTTCCTTTCTTCGCGTTCGCACGCACGCACGAGACCTCGCTCGTGGATTTTAAAATTAGCTCGCGAGTGCGCGGGCGGCTGCTGACTTGTGTGTGTGTGTGTGTATACGTGCGCGCGTAGGTTATTGAAAATGAGGCGGCGAAAAATAGGTTAATTAGCAAAACGCCTGCGTTATATTCGGAGGTTTCGCCGAATCGAACGCACGCAATTCGTTGCGTAGGGAGTTTAGTATCTTGGGAGTAATCTGATTCTAAATTTGAATTTTTAAAAGTATATTCATTATCATGATAATACTAATTAAGGAAAATAGCAGGCTTGTTATCATAGTACTATATTTATAGGTACTTCTTGTAATTTTAATGCTGAGCGTGTTACCCACTTTGAGTTCAAGAAAAAGACAATCCAATTTCCAGCATTGCGAAACCGTCGCCTCGCGCAGTGTATAAACAACCGCGAAAGCTCGGAAATTCTCGGGAAATGGAAAATTTTCCGGAGTATTGTTCGAGCATAGACTATTTTCCAGCAGTTCGCCATTACTTATCTTTGCATATTCATAACGTCAGTCCCGATCGGATTAGAAAATTTCTCTCTCAAGACGACCGCGTTAATAAATGATTCGCGAACCCTAATGAAATTATCGCACCAACGCGTCTCGTTGCCCGATTTCACGCTGTATTAAAAATACACAGTACGCCTCTTACATTATACACCCGGCCACCTTAAAGTCACTCAATTCTATCCACCATGAAGACTCCGTACTCCCCCTTCCACGAGCAGCTCCTCGTCGATTACACTCCTCTACTGCTGCTGGCTAAAAATAGCCTCTCGTTTTCCAGCTACACCTGAATAGACAATTTTCGCGCGCTTTCGCTTACTACAGAGACGCGAGAGATTCGTATCCTCCTCGCCTAACGGGTTTTCCATCTGACCTCGCGACAGAGAAGCGCGCTGCATTATGCACGTGTCGCCGGGATGCTGTCGCACGTGGCCGAGTCGCACACTTCTCGAAAAGTTGTCGAAGACCCGCTCTAATTGGTGAATGGAAATATACGTATTGTGTGTGTGCTTATAATATATAGCCAGCGAGTACGGCTCGTGATAATATTGCGAGGAATGTATATAGCCTATTCAGCTTATCAACTTTGATACATCGTTAATTTGCTCAGGAACAGCGTATATAATTTATATCTTCCCTGTCGTATGCTTTTATTTCAATTTTCTTTCATTGCTACGTCGATCTCCTGATTATTGAAAAAAATACATACATATTCATCCAACCTGCTTCGAACGACCGAGAAAAACCCCGCACTATTTTACAACAGCGCGATGTGTGTATATACGTTAAGTAACCGCCAAGAAAAACAGAACCTGAAATCAGCAGATCCCGAGCCACGTGTTTCCTTTGCCTATCGTATATATAACTGGTTACGTTCACGCCCACCGTCTAATTAAAAAAAGCCTCGTCGCGTTTATCCTAACGCTAGCTAATGTAATCAGCCTGGATTTTGCGCTCGCGCTGCTTCCTCAAAAGTCACTCGAGCGGATGATAAATTTCGCGGCGGCGGTCGAAGGCTCGCTCTATAACGGAATTCTAATCTCTTCCACGCCCCGGAGCGGTAAATCGCTCTCGTCTCTCCGCATAACGAGCTGCAAGCGCGATAAAGATTGATATTATCGCTGCTCTCTCTCTTCATTGCATTAGACGCACTCGCTTCGATCCACTATTAATTTTCCTTTCCTCGATGGGAGAATGCGCGACGAAAATGCCGCAGACGCTGTGCAAGTAGAAAGCAGCAGCAGCAGCAGCAGCATAGCTTCCGTTGACGTCATCACGCGCGCGTGTGATTCATTCCCCAGCGTGGAATTTTTTTTATTCATCGCGCCGACGACGACATTGACGACGCGGCTTATAAATGGTCATGCATCAAATTTGCGCGAGCTGCTTCTAGAGCGATAAAGAGGAGGGAACGGCGCGGAATGTGCCGCGGCTATTTGGTCTACATTTCAGCGCGGGGAGGGAGAAAGACGCGTGTGATGTGTTCTATATTTTTTGACGTCGCGTGTATCGATTCCTGTTAACCTTTTCCTTTAATAAAGAATAAACTAAATAATAAAGCTCGAGAAACTAAATTCATGTTAAATTATCTATATTAAACCATAAAATTATGTGTCAATAAAACGGTTTTCAATTACCAAGGGTTTATCGAAAAATCTCAACCGCTACACACACACATCGCTTTGCCCTCATAACTTCGAGAAAACCTTTCCTTCGCGACCACTTAAATACAATCCGGTCCTTCAAAAAAAAAATTACGATAACCGCAAGGCGAACCCGTCGCAATACGCGGGCGCTGGCGTAATATTTCCAACGCCGTGAGTCACTGTACCAGCGCGCACACGCCCACGCGCGCCCCGCCGATCTTGGCCGAGTAAGAGAGAGAGAGAGAAACAACGAAAATCCGCAGACGCTGACGTACCGCGCGCGCTGCCTGCGTGCGACAGGGCGCGTTTTCTTTCACCCGTGAATTTCTTTTTTTTCCGGGACTTGTGTTTGGGCGGTTGTTTCTTTTTTTTTGTGTATATGACGGTGGGTGAGTGGTATGCCGTATATAGGTTTGTTATTCGTTCTCTTATTTGGCGAATGTATTTTCGTATTCTCGATTCTTTAGTACACTTGTAGCATACTATATTATAGATAATAGTGCCAGAAACTTTCCAGCCCTCTGACCTCGCATTAAATTTAAAACCATACTACCACGGTGAAATGAATCGCTCCTACGTGGGCAACTTTTCACTTAATTAAATTGAGACTACCGGGTAGTAGTAGTTTCGTGGCAATTCGTGCGCACGCCTAGTCCCCGAGCGGCCGGTAGTTTGTAGCCCGATGAAAAATAAAGTATCAAGGAGCCGCGCGCTCGGGGAGTCGCTGACCGCCGCCGCCGCCACGGCTAACTATAGTTTTCTCGCGCGCGATAAATTTATAGGGAACTCTAATAATAAACGCCGGCCGCCCGCGTGCGGAGCGCGTAAATTATTGCTGTATAACTCGCTCGCGACTTCTCGCTCTTTTCAATTATGTAATTTTCGCGTTATATACCCGTGCGAAAATCATCGGAATTTCTATAGTTAGGCGCTCGATATCTGCCACGAGTCCAAGCACTCGATGGTAGTTGAATGTACCAGCTGTGGTAGCGAATCTTATCGAGCCACTCGCCATGGAGTGCAGTTTTTCGCGAACTATATATTGATGGCGCGGTACGCCATTCGCAATTTTATCGATAGGCTGCACCATTATACGGCACAAAAGCTTCGTGCCGTATTTTGCTTTATCGCCTAAAAAAATTTAAGTTATCTACCGTTCAATTAAACAACACGCGCTTCTTCTTCGATACATTTTTCAGCATCGAGTGTAATAATCATCAAGACATTCCTTTTATAATACGCTCGCGTATACGTCCGCCGGAAATTCTCTAATCCGAGTATATAGATATATCTACGCACGCTTTCGAGTGCCTTTTCCGCGTATGCATTTCTCGTTATCGCTCGCGCGTCGATATTATACCTGGCGGCTTTCTGGAAACCGGGAAGTCATCTGTGTTAGCATAGCGCGTGTCAACATCGCGAACCCTCGTTTCGCTCGCACGTATAGGTGCTCTTCGAGCAGCTTGCTCTGCCTATCATGTGCGCTCATGCGCAAGCCGATATGGGACAATCGTATGGATGTGTACATGGAAATTCTTCTATATGCGGGAGAGGAAAGCCTGAGAGGTTTTTTCGAGGGAGATCGATGAGATTTTATATAGCTGGAGGTATAATAAGATTTATTTCTGACGTTGTTGTCAAAAAAATATTCATATTTTTAAGGTGAATTTAATTTAAAGTTACAAACACTTACGCTTATCACAAAAAATCCATTAAAACTTAGATTACTTCTACATATATCTGTACAAAACAAAACCTACATATCGCCCTGCACCCAACATTCCAATCCATCGAAGCATTTCCGCCGCGCCGCAACCACACGCACACACACCCAATCTAAAACTGCTCTCTCCCCCCGACCTCACAACTCGCAAATACGACCGGCTTTTACGTCGTCGTCGCCGTCGTCGTGGCTGGCGCCTCGTTTTCCTTCGCGCGTATATAAAAGCGCGCGCCGGAAATGAAATTCCGAGTCGAGGCGAACGGCCTGTGCGCGCGTGTGTGCGCCCATCGATTTCCCATCGGTAAACGACCGCAGCGACAATAAAAGAGAGAAGCCGGCCGCTCGCGCTAATCGGCGAGTAAACCGCGTGCGGTGGAGGATAGGGAGAGAGAGCGAGAGTATAAGGAGAAGAGGACGTGGTTGAGAAAATGTGTGAAAGAATTGTCGTTGCTGGATGGATATATAGTTGTGGCGGTGGATCTATATTTAATTTTAGTATTTTAATGATATGATTAGTTAGTAGCGGTGCTGATATTACCATCTTTAACTCAACGAAAGTAAAATCATTATGAACTGTTTTTAAATTCATAGATCGCTACCAAAGGATTCTATATTTGCATAATATTGCTTAAAGTTATTTCTGTAACATTATTTACAATAATTTTATTACTTGAAATTCCAATCCACTAATTTGTCTGCAAAAATACACCTCTACAGCATAAAATTGTAAAAAGTAAAAAAAAATAACCACGCACTCAACCCGTCATTTCGTACAAAGGCGAACCCAAACACCTCAAACGCTCTTACGCACGCGTACACCTAAAAAAAGCCCGCAGCAGCGCGCACATCGGCCGTCATTACTCTCTCTCTCTCTCTCTCTCCCACCCGATGCCGGGAATTTCCGAGCCAGACAGAGCGCCAACTATATATACATGCAAACTCACACTCGCACCGTTTGATGACGAGGCGGAGGAGTAGGAGGACGATGATGCACGCACCTGTGCGTCTGTTTACGCGAATGCGCCGGGGGTGTGTCTGTGTGTGTGGGTGCTTTCGTGTGGGTGCAGCACGCGCCGCTACCGCGCCACTTTCCCTTTTCGCCATCGATTTTAGCCGGCGGCGGCGCCGACGTCGTCTCGGCAGGCAGCACCGCCGTGGCTGCTTTTCGCGGCCAGGACCGTATATATATATGCGCGACGAGGGAGTGTATTGCCTGCGCGAAGGTAAAAAGCAACAAGTTTTCGGTTTGCTAGGAGAGAGAGAGAGGTCGGAGCAGTAGGTATAGTTGGCTCGTTGTGGGTGTGTTTAGTTACGTGATGATAGGATGGTGGTCAACTGTAGATTGGAAGTAGGCGCAATGTGGAATCGTTACTCTGGCTTGCTTGTAATGTTTTCGAATGTCTTCTTTTATGAGAAATAATTTTACATAAATTACAAATTATATGGAACGGTTATTAAAATTGTGACTGAAATTTAATATTTAAGTATAGCAATTGTAATAAATTCAATAAGCAAAATCAAAATCATTCATAATGATAAATCAAGAATCATACTCCAATCCTCCACAGCTTCTCCAAAAAAATCATTCACCACTATCAGTCTCCCAAAAACAACAAAAATTTCTCCACCTCGCCCACTCTCAACCGCTAACGAACTTACCCCCATAATCCAGCCCTGGCCCTATACCACCTCTCACCCCTCTGCCCTCTCCCTCCCTCCTTACATAGCTTTCGTTAAAGCCGACCCGCCGAACCTCGCGCCGGTCAATCCCTATCTGCGCGCGCCCGTACACCCGCACCGAACCGTGTGCACCCGCGAAAAAAGTAGGGGGCGCGCCTGCTTTCTATTTTTTTTACTCTCTCTCTCTCTTCTTTTTTTTCGGGGAGCATCCGGCGTCGACGACTGTGGTGGAAAAAATCCCCGAAACAAAGGGCCCCCGCGCCACCCTCGCCGCCGTCCGTTTTGCCCTTCGCGCGCGCGCGCCCCCCATTAGTCATGGAGGAGAAGCCCCGCGAGAGAGAGAGAGAGCCTCGTTTTGCACGGTTTGTCCCGAAAATCATCGACGCGCGCGCGCCTCTTTTTCGGGGGTGGTATATGAGCGAGTATATAAGGGGGTTGAAAGGGGTCGGGTGAGTTGGAAGAATTTAATGACGATATAGGTGCGGTGTGCGCTGACGATCTCGTTCTTTTTTTCCTGGCATTCGTTACGATCGTTTGTGCGTGCACGCGGAACATTCTATACGAAAATTTGGCGTTTTACAGGGGGTTTTTAGGGACGTACCCTTGAAACCGAAATTCAAGGTCACACTTCGAATCGAACCCTTCGATATGTTCCACCCCTCGACGCGAGACGATTTCATCGAAGCAACCATAACGTCCAAAGAGCTACACACCTTTTCATCGTCGTTCCTTGTACGGTATCTCGCGCTCAATGAAGGATAACCGTCGGGAGTAGCATATAGGAACACGGGCTTATAGCCTGCGAGCATTGTATAAACACGCGCGTGCACGCGGAACCGGCAGTAGGGAGAGAGAGAAAGATCAAGGACTCGGCTTCATTCTTATTGTTCGAGCCGCCGTTGTCTTGATCCTGCGCGCTCAAGGCCATCCGTTTTTTCGGGGCTCCGCGCTGCTCCGGCTATTGTGTTACGCGATTTCGTAATATTTATTGTAATCCATCCGCAGGCCTCGCCGGTGTATATAGGCTCAACGTTTATATCAAGCCGATGAAATGTTTCGGTCGAAATATTTAATTTTATATACATTGAATGAT
>JAPYZO010005206.1:0-16839 GCA_030522905.1 Torymus flavipes | reverse complement strand
TTTTAATTTTTCTACATGAACCTTTATATTTGAACAGTATATCTGCACCAAATAGTGATCGGAAAAAGCTGTATACGTAACAAAATTATATTTTTCGCATCTAGCATCGACTTTTTCAGAAAAGTGTTTTCGACGACGGAGGAAAATTCAGCAGGAACAAAGGGATCGGTGGGAGCGAGAACGGGAACGAAGAAGAAGAAGAAGAAGAAGAAGACGGAACGGTAGGTAGAAGGAAATATCGCCTGCGGATCGGTTCGCCGCGTTGTTTTGTATGAAAACAGCCGCAGGGGTGACGGACCGTGTGGCATCGGAGCAGACCGAATATTGCACCCGCACTTATTCGAGCAAACACGCGGCCATATACTTTTCATCGCGCGCACGCACGCGCGAGAGGAAGAAAGAGAGAGAGAGAAAACCGTGCGCGAGATAAGAAAGCCAGCTGCAGGATATATTGTTGGCTAGGCGTTGCTTATTGCCTTTTTTATTGAAATAAGTGCCTGTGGCTGGGAATGATGAAAATAATAAGTTTGGGTTTTAATTATAATTGAAGATATCCAGTTCATGCCTCGTTATTAAAATATTTTTAGTGTCTTTGTCATTGTTAATTCAGTTTGGGATAACGTGCACCGGTGATCATGCGTTGACAGTATATTTCATATATATTTTTGGATGACATGACACATCGAATGTCTTATAATTTATTTAAAACATTATCACAAGTGCATAAGGTGATTTACATCAACAATATCCGTTGAAATATTGACAACGTTGATTGTTTTCATGTCTGCACGAACTATTTTTAAAAGAAAAACTTTCTTGAAGAATTATTATTCATTAATTAACTTATTGTATCTTCAATATCAAACTATCATCATTCGTTAAAATTAGGACTAACTTTCGTTACTTTAAATGAAGTCCTTCGTCAATTGAAATATCCTATTCCTCGGTATTTATTTTGTCGTAAACCACTCGGCCTGTTCTTTGAAAAGAAAAAACTATATAAGTCTCTCCAAAAGTCACTCAGTTTCACGTGCGAAACAGTGTGCACCTTCTTAGCAACCGATTCCCATATATCTCCACCACGCGCACCAAAAAACAACGTCCGAATATAAAAGCAAATACGCCGGCAGCTATCTCCGTGGCAATACGACTCAGTTATATATTATCCCCACGGCAATCGAGAGCCAATCGCGAAAAGAAGAGCCCGAGCAAAGACGTAAATCAGCCGGCAATTAAAATTAGCGCGACGGCTTCGCGCTAAACGGCCGCTTACATTTATCCGTCCGCGGGTCTTTGATGAGGGGTAGGGGGGAGAAAGCCGCGAGAAGGAGGAGGTTTCGTTCGCGAGAAGTGCGCGGCATATCCGTTGTCGCCGCCCTTTGATCTTCATCGGGCCGCTCGCTCTCGTTTCCTATAGACACGCGCGATTTCTCCATCCGCCCCGCGCGCTGCACGGCTGCAAGTCGTAAAGCGTCCTTACGAAATCGCGAGCGCGGCGCTTTAATATGCGCGCTTGCCGCGAGGATTGTTTGGAGTAACGGGGAGTGTATTTGCAGCGTATATAGGGATCCGGTCGAAATATAGATCTCTTGTGGTGCGCTTTTCGTTGGAGATGATTTGGGAAGATGGTGTTGTTGTCGTATATAGGCATATGTCAGAAGTTGCTTGCGTTAGTAGGGGATAGTTTATAATATCGGTATTGAAGGATTAGGATATTTTAATGTAATTATTGAAAAAGAGACGTAATGATACAATTTTTTCATAATAATTTCATCAAGTGCTTAGAAGCGTAAAAAAGTTATGAGATAGTTTTGCTTTTAGATGTGTTATTTTAATCAATAACAAGCAAGAAATAATCTTTTTAATAACTGACAACGATGAGTTATCTCAAAAACGAATCATATTTAAGTAAACAATGGAAATTTATAACTTTAGCTGGTAGATAGAAATAAAACTTTCATCATTATTTGAACACATTAACCTGATCAATATCCTTTCAGGTATATTAATATACACGGAGAAAAATTGTGTAGGAATAATTACTATTCTTGATAGTAAACGAGAGACAGACTCATTTTCTCACGAAAATGGCTACAGTAAAAATGATAAAATAATAGAAATTTTTATTATAAATTGTATTAAATTTCATGAAAATTTGAGTCTGTCCCACGGTTACTATAAAAAAATAGTACTTTTTTCTATACATTTTTTCTCCGTAGGTATTGATATTATAAAGTCGCATGTCTTGTCTAAGAAATAACTCTATAAATCAAATGAAGAATAGAAGGACTTCGCAGATATGTTCATCTATATAAACTATAAGTATCTTAATTTTAAGAACCGGACCGTGTATGTTCAGGTAGAAAAGGATTATCTGGTAAAACATTTACTTTACCGCGAAGCTAGCAAATTTCTAAGGAGCATCCAGCAATTGGTGAATATTATAAACAAGAATTCTCGCTTATATCTATTTTCAAGGAAAAATCATGATTAGTTGCACTTGGTTTGATATACCTTAGTTACCAATGTATTGTTGCATATAATCGTTTTAAAATAAAAATAAGCTCTCTAAATGAAATTCACTTAAAATAAGTAAATATGCACTTATTGTCAATAAAAAGTCGTGCGCATATTGAATAAGTGAACGATTTTTGACTTAGAATAAGTGATTTTCTTATTTGAAGTGAATTTCACTTATTCGAATCTAGAGAGAGACAATTATTTGAAACTGTTTGTTGAAAAGACAAAGTTAAAGAATTATTATTGTCTCAACAGTTTAAGACTGCACCAGAGCAATACATTGCTGTAATTATTGTCTCGCTCTTGTAAATTCTTGAAAATTTCTCTCTTTTCTTGGCCTTGTCAGTCAATATGAAAAGTATTATTGTCTTGTCTTGAAATTCTTAATCATATTGGAGTTACGCATACATGCGACAGTAAAAAAGTCAATTATTAGAAAAGCTATCAAACCCAAATACCCGGGAAACGCGAGATCTACGCAAAAAAGGGAGTTACGTAGACGTGTGACAATAAGCGAGTCGATTATTTACAAAATTATTAAACTCAAGTAGCCGGAGGATCTGAGGCCAAGAAAAAAGAGGTAGACGCAGACGTGAAATAGTAAGTAAGTCGATTATTTAAAAAAGTCTTAAGCCCAAATAGCAGGGGGAGGCGAAGTCCACGTAAACGAGGAAGTCAGGCAGATGTGCAACTGTAGTCGAGTCAATTATTTAAAAGATTCTTGAGCCCAAATAGCCTGTGAGCACGAGGCCCGTGCACATAAGGAAGTTACGCAGACGCCCGACAGTACAAAAAGTGGATTATTAAAAAAGTCTCTGTGACTGCACAACTGCTTCTTTTTGCGTGGAACTCACGTTCCCGGCTATTCGAGTTTAAGAATTGTTTAAATAATCGACTCGCTTACTATCGCACGTCTACGTAACTCCCTTTTTTGTGTGGACCTCTTGTCTCCCGGGTATTTGGGTTTCAGACCTTTTTAAATGATTCACTGTTAAAAATGTCCTTAAATTTAAGAAACTTTTAAGTTACAAATGTTAGTGAATTTTAAGAATTTTACATTTTTTTTTTCAAATGTTACTGAATTTTAAGAATTTTAAATATACTGAAATACTTAAATACTTAATATAAATATCATTAAAATTCAAAGTGTGTGCATGGGTGTCATGCTCCTGTTGCATGATATCTTCAATATTTCTAATATTTGGTTTTTGAAGAAAAATACTTTAAGCACACCTTTCAAAAAATATTAATGGTTTACTTTCTATCAAATAATACAAAAAGTTTGCGTAACTCATTTTTTAGTTCCGTTAAAAAATAAAAGTAATATAATACCATTTTACAAGTATATTGAAATTTTTTTTTTGGATAATATAAATGACGAACTTATTTGGTTTAATACTATCGAAATTGTATTAAATTTTAAATGTATCACTTTAACAATTGAACTACATTTTTCTGAAATATTAAGGTAGTGATTACAATGACTTGTGGACCTCAAAATTCAAAATTCAGCGTGTGCTTATCAAAAATCTTATTTTCTTTGAATGACCTACGCTTGAGAAGTAATTTTAAGTCGTATAACTTGTAAACTATGTGTGGCACACACACATGCAACAAATCAAACGGTTATTTATTTTAAATAAAGAATGAAACCTTACAGCAAGGTTACGAAAAGACTTCACCTTAAAAGATATGGAACAGAATTACTACGAAAATTTTTATTTTTGAAAAATGACTGACGCAACTTTCTAGATCGTTGATTTCAATTGTATTGCAGGCACATCTCTGAACTAAGGTTTTTCTACTTACATATGATACCAAATAATATACTTTGCTAGTCTTAGTGGATAAAAAACTTCGTTACAGTTGTTATAGAGCAGATACTGTAAAAAATGTCGGCAATAACGGCAATGAAATGAGCCAATTTAACAACACATTTCCTTGTTCTTATTGCTTTATAATTATTTCATACATGAAGCATTTAAAAAACATTTACTTTTACCTATTTACTTTGCGCAAAGTATTATTTCTTATTAAAAAGATCTAAAAAGTTTCAATACCATGAAAATTAAAAGTTCTAGAGATATGCCCATATAGCATATTAGGTACTTTATCGCGACTCCCTTGCAATACTTATTCATTATATCCGAAAACGCTTTCGATTCCCGGAGACAGCCTCGACCTGGAAAATTCGATAATCGTAGCGTATACACATAGCAGCCTATAAGAGGCCGCCTCGTTCGCCCCGCCCCGTCGCTCCACGGCTTTTATTATATCTACCTTCAAGCAAAATCGGTGGGCCGTGCCCGGCTGTCTATGCCTGCAGCGCCTGCGGTTGTACGTGTGTCTCCTGCGGCTTATACATATACCACTATGTACCATTATACACCGACGCGCGCGCACGCCGTGGCTATACCGCTCAATTTCGCACCGCAAAGTGTCTCTTTGTGCATGCGCCGAAAACACCATTAGCGACTCATTATCGAGGCCGCGCCCCGAGATTTATTGACTGACTTTTACGATCTCCACGGTAGAGGAAAGTGCAAGGTGGATATACATATACATAGAGAGGGAGAGGGAGAGAGAGAGAAAGAGAGAGAGAGAGAGAGAGAGAGAGAGAGAGAGGGCGCGAGAGAGAGAGAGCGAGAGAGAGAGCGAGAGAGAGAGAGAGCGAGAGAGAGAGAGCGAGAGAGAGCGAGAGAGCGAGCGAGAGAGAGAGCGAGAGAGAGAGAGAGAGAGAGAGAGAGAGAGAGAGAGAGAGAGAAATTCTGCGCTGAGCGCTCGTTATTGTTTGGGGGATTATGGAAATGAGTCTGCGATGCGACGGGTAGTTGGTTCGCTGTTTTTTGAGAAAACTATCTTTAATAAGTCATCGAAACTTACGCGCCCTGACTAGTGATACTATTTTTAGGCGAGTTGTGATAACAGAGCCTGAAATACATCAAGTGTGGGTGTTATAAGTATGAGGTGTTTTGTTTTATGTGGCTAAATTGTTAGAGCAAGTATTGTTAGAACTTTGCTAAAATATTATATTGTTTTGGTTGGAATGACATCTAAGAAAATTAGTAAGAAGAAAGAAATATTCGATAAAAATGTGAGACCATTGCCTATAGAACTTATTGCAAATACAGTACTATAGTTATTAAATCACAATTAATATGCAATGGTTTTACAACTTTGTAATATATTTTAAATATATTATAAATTATTTATTTTATTTGGTTTATGTGGATTTACTAATTTTGGTAATAGGATTATTTTACATTAAAATAAATACATTATATTACATAAAAAAGTGCACTTACTTCTAAGATATAAATAAATATACGGTATTCTGTTCATTTGGAGAAAGGAATATTTCACTAACAAGATATTATTGTACTTTCAATATCGCTTCATAAAACTAATACATCTATAACAAACCAATTAGGATTAAAAATCGACTAATGGTAAGTAGCTCGGCTTTTCCAAAAACAATCGTCAAACGAAGACCAACACCGGCAGAACATCTCCGTACTTCGCCTAACGATGTTTTTCTAGTCGTTGCGTAACCCATACCGTTCAAAAATCAAGATTTCCTCGCACCAATTAAAGCTGGCGGCAAATCCGTCGACTTCGTAAGCGCAGCGCAACACACCGTAAAGGGGCTTCCCGCAACATTTCGCCGAAGTCGCCTGCTAATCTCTACCCTACTGGCCCACTTTTTTGGCCCAAACCGTCCACAAGTCACCACCAGCAGGCAGAGAAAGACTAAAATTCGCCAGGTCTGCTCCTTCTCGAGACTCGGTATCTATAGGAGGCGGATTACTGGTGGCGCCTTGTCCGTCCCTGTGTTATAATCTCCCGGGAGCCTAATCTACATCGGGGCATCACGCGAGCGAGCGGGGCCTTACCTCGTTTTACCCCGTTGCCGGGCGTAAGCAAACAATATCCGTCTGGGCCTGGCTCCTGCACGAACACTCGGAGATTTTTCTTTCCGCAACGTCGCTCGCTCTTTTTTCCCTATGTTCTGTGTGTGTTTGTAAGTCTTTCCAGATGGCTGCGCTATAGCCGCGAACGCGAGCCTCAGGTACTGTGCCTACGATGCGTCGCATAAGCCAAAACAAATGTTCGGGAGAGTGTGCCGAGAGCGCGTATACATGTCGACGTTTTATACGCTTGTGTGTGAGACATGTGCGCAAATGTGTGTTTTAGGAGGGAGGAGATAAAATTTGAAAATTGTATCCTTTTGTAGGTTAGACTCTTTTAAATAGAACTTTTTTTCTTCGAGAGGTCTAGGAGCTGGATACTGCAGTGATAAGAACTCGTTTTGAGAAATCATAGAATTTAAACACGTGTACCGCACAGATAGGGTGTATTTGTGTATTTGGGTTTGTATCTTTGAAAATAAATAGCTAAAAATGATTGCGTAGCTGTTTTTTCATTTTAGAACTTTTGAATAAGCTAAAATCTAAATGAAGCACCAAAGACAATGTCATAGAAATGGAATCATTTCAAATAATTACATTTTAATTACTTAACTCAAACATTCGGATGCTAATACGTATAAAAACGTTAAAATGCAAATTAATGTCTTAAAAGCTATAAGAAGGATAATGATTTTTCAGTTTAAATTATATATTTATCATACTTATTTTCGGTCGAACTGTTCAATTATTAAAGGGTTAGTTTTAATTTCTTTTTAATTTTCATAATTAATAAATTATATTTTAAAAATGTTGATATTCTTTTAATGTGAAGTATAAATTTGTCAAATAAAATTTACTAACGTCCTCAATTTACAATCCTTACCTTGAAAAGTAAATATGTGAAATATTCCAGATATCATAATTCATACAGTTCGTATGATCCTCTTGAGAAGTACTAGAAATTCGTCATTCAGCGATAAGCAAGACAATGAACGCGCCAAGTAAAGCGGGTCGTACTAGGTACCGCGTAGATCCGCAGTCGAAACGTGTGACGGACTCAAGTGGCCTCCCAGACGAGTTCTGACGCACGAAGAAAATTTTCTGGTCGGTCTGCCGCCCTGTCGTCGCACATCAATCGTTAAATTTGATTTTAATGCTATGCAGCTATTTTAATGGCGCCCTTCGTGCCGTTTCCTCGCATGGAAGCTGAGAGCTTTCCCAGAGTACATTATAGTCCACTAGCTGGGTATAATGTGCACTCCTAAATCCCACGATAACTCACATTTTTCTTCCGTATCGTTTTATATACAGATTAAGAATAAATTGTTAGTTTACCTATTTTTGACTAAATTAATTTGTTATCAAAAATTTTGATGAATGGCTTTAAAAAATTCAAGTTCTTGCTCACTCATAAATACTTTTTTTCGCATAATCTAGAAGTTTTTAAGCAATAGAGCATGCATAGTGATTTTTTCGTAGAATCTATAGTTTTCCAGATTAAATGTTCCAAAACTTTGAAAAAAGGCTTTTTTTTTAATGTTATCTCTTGTAAAATTATTTATGTTTGTAAATAAATGTTTGTAAATTTGTTAAAGTAAATGCGATTTACGGTTTTTTCGTAAGAATTACCACTTGAAATACTTAAATAAAACGTACTTTTAAGTCATATATTTTTAAATCGGTAATAATAAATGAAAAAATGTTAGAAGTTAAAATTTTTTAAAAATAATGTTACAAATTGAAATTTTAATGTATTAAGAAAAAAGTAGATGAGTAAGAGAACTACCTGTTACTTCAAGGCGACGCAAGGACTTCAATATTGATTCAGAAAATATACGATGGTGTTTAACAATGTTTTTATTTAGTCTGGAATTGAGCACGTAAGGTTAGCTACGCCCACTACAGTTTTTCGGTTTTCATTTGAAAATTTAGTGCAAGTTCACAAGTTTATTATGCTATTTAAAATACTGATAAAACACTCTTTTTAGAGTGAAAATCCATATTGGAAGTAATAATTAAAAATAAAACTATGATCTATGCTACGATCCACAAATTAATTATTAATAATTAAATAAATCGAGTAATAAATAGACTAGTAAAGCAAACTTATCAAAGTATAAAAATTATTAAATTATTGTATTTATTTGTCCAATAGAGTTGTAATAATATAATATGCAGATACAAAAGGTTTCACAAGATATTTCCAGCAGGAGATATAGCAGTTTGAGTAGTATCTGGAAGTATCTACTTTACCTACAACCGCTTCTAATCTCTGTGGATAACCTAATGACCCTCATGGTAATATAATAATTTGAATTTTGTTATCTATAAATAAAAACTGAAGTAACTATTGTACTGATGCTTTTTATTACGAATAAAAAATTTAGTAGGTTGTTTGTCATTCTAACTTTAAAATATATGTCTCATAGAAAGACTATATTACCAACATCAGCTTATTAAAGTAAATAATTGTTAAAGCAAATAATTTTATACTTTTTGAAAATAAATTTACAATTTATCTCGTTAAATTCTTTTTTTAAATGTAAATATATTGTCACAGAATGATATATATGTGTAAAAGTATACTTACTTGTGCCATCTGTTAAAATATATAAGAAATTTTTCGAAAATAGCATGTTATTTTTAGTACCAAAATGTATGTGGTAAATCTGCAAAAAAAGTTTAAAATATTTATTTTATTTGGTTATATCAGGTAAACTAAGCAATCTTTATGATATACAAGTATTAAGCTTTTTGGTTTTGACACATTTATACCAGTTTTTTCACAAAAAATATTTTGAATTCTTGTATTTTTCAAGTCCTGCAATAATTAGCCTAATTATGATGCAACTAGCCAAATTTCAGTTTTAAAAATATCGAACTAAAAAATTTGCAATGAAAAAACGGAAATCATGGTTTGAGACAATATTGCCTACTGCTTGCATCAATAACAATTAACCTGTAGGGAATATTGCCGAATCAGGTGAATATGGCAAAGTAAAATTGAGGCAATGTTGTATAATATATTCAATGTTCTGTGTTTGTGTCATCCAATAATGTTGTTTTTTAAAATTTCTTTTTGTAGATGGGGCACACATATTTGAGGCACGTTATTTTCTATGTTTTTTTAAGAAAAAAATTTATCTATTTGAATATCAAAAGAAAAAAAATTGTTGTATTTGTTAAATTGATTAAACTAAACAATTTTGAGTATTTCATAAATCTCTGTACGATTCTTATTCTATTTATATTTCCTTTTAGAAAGAAGACCCATTTTTTTAAATTGAATTTTCTGAAAGAGTAGAATGTTAAGATGGTCTGACTAAATTTTGGTAATTTGATATTTCTGAAAAATAGTTATTTTTTATGAACAAATTAGCTAAAAGAAACTTGGTGCTGTTTGCATGAGGCTCTCTCAATTTTGAATAGCTGAGGCTATTTTAAGTCACGATCACTATTTTTTAAATCTAAATGAAAATAACGAGCACGCTCAAGAGACTTCTATTTAATAAGTACATACATGACAATATTAGTTAGATTTATTCATTTCGAAGTTCTAGCTCTGTAACATAAAAGTTAAAGTTTCGGTAGATTTGCTCGTATTCTGATATTTAGTAGTAAAAATAGAAATTCTTAAATGTAAACTTGAGTTTTGGGACTGTTTTGTTCCAAACCAAAAAGTGCCAAGACCAATTTTAAAATAAGTTTTTAATAAAATATCTAAGAATTAAAAAATCTTAGAGCACCCTAAGTGAAAAAGCCCCTTACTCTATACAACCATGCGGTCACTGCTGTAGGGACGGTTGCGGTTATAAAACTGCTGGAGCCCTGATCTTCCTAAACTTTCATTACAAAGGCAATACAAAAACAGATGTATCTAGTAGTTGCACTAATCCTTTCGGTAACATTTCAAAAAGAAAATTTTACCCTTATATTACTTACATTGTGAATTACACATTTAACTTGAATGAAATGATCATCTGAGAAATAAGCATCATATTTCTCAATATCTTATGGCGGTCAAACACCTTTAAAGTCACGAAAAATGACCTATTTTTGTTTTAAAAATATACACAATACACAGATAAGGCTTTTCATTTGTGTTTTGTTCAAATTACATTTTCCCCTTGTACACATATTTATATAATCGTATATTGTGTCTAAATTTGTGTCTAAAATATGCATAGCTGTGCTAAAGTGTGCGAAGCTATGCCTGACTATGCCAAACCGTGTAAAACTGTTCCAAATAATTTTGTAAAACTGATTTCTTAGAGTTTCAAAAACGTTGGCCGAACTGTGCCCAACTGCGCCAAACTGTGCCAAGCTGTGCAAAAATGTGCTAAACTGTATCAAACTGTACTAAACTTGAAAAAATGCCGAATTATCCCTATAAGGATAAAGTATACTTTTTGACAAAATTTGGCACATTTTGGCATAGTTTGACACAACTTGGCACAGTTTAGTCAAAAAATGATTTCCACTAGGGTTGTTCTTAGTATATTCAAAATTCAGATTCTTATACATATCTGTATATACTTTAAAAAATCCAAACTAATATTTTAATATAAAGATAAAAAATCGATAATATAATTTATGGATGGAATTTTTGACAAAAATCAAAATTTGAATTTGAAATTTGTAGCAGTTAAGTTGTACCGTAACTACCTAACTTATCGATAGCCACTCACTCCTTCATTGTAACGTATAATTATGTGCGCATACGTACCTCTGTGTGTCTGCGCGCGTGCGTTCGTGTGTATAAAATGCAAAATGTTTGTACAACCTTTTCAGTCAAACATTTTTTTGACTAAATTTCTATACCAATATCCTTCGGTTTTTGGGGCTGCCGAATCAGAATCTGAAGTCAGATTTTGAAAATTTACGATGGGGAGTTCAGTATGGCGAGGAAACATTTGAAATTTCAGATTCGAATTCAGCGATATCCAAAACATAAATTTTATTTAAAACAAATATAGACTTACAGGGGTGATTTTCTCACGAATGAATTGTTGATTTTGTACATTGTCACTGAATAGTTTAATAACAATCGTAATAAACAATATATGGTAATAAATACATTCTGGTCTTGAAAATACATTAGTATATACACTATCAAAAATAGCAAAAAAACACCACACTGAATGATTTTGAAAAGTACTTATTCCAAATCTTTACAAAAAGAGGATATAAAATGGATTGTAAGAATATGTATCACTATGACGCAAAGGGGGGACAAACATGGCCATTGGAATTTTCACACATTCTACATATTTTATAATAAAAATTTTATAATGAAACTTGAAGTACATTTTTAATCATTTTTTTAAACCTAATGTCTCGGGCTCTCTTACAGATTCATGCCCTACGGATTTTAATGTAATACATAAATGCGTGGTTCATCGCATATTTTTTATACAGCATAATTCATTTGTTATTTTCCCTGCATCATTTCCGATGCATAATAAAACACTACATCGGGTTTATAAAATGTTATGACTGAAATTGTAAATAAAATTGGAATAAAATTGTTTATTAAAATGTTTTATAATATTTTATAATTTATGAATTATTTCTGAAAATAAAAAGTTAAAAAAAAAATTAATCAAGGGGAAGTCTTTTGAAGGAAATCATTGGACCGGAATTTCAAAGAATTTCCAGGACCATCTATAACCCCTTTGGCGCCTATTAAAAAAAATGAAAAAATAAATAAATAGAGAAGGGGCAACGGCTTCGAGTTTCGAAATTTCCTGCCCGTGTGTGGGTGCACGACATTGCTGTGCAATGTAAAGTCGCGCCCCACCGGCTTTCCACACTGTGCCCTGGTGCGTAGCAGTTCCTACGCACAGTTTATTATTTTAGAGCGAACCCCTTCCTTCATCGGTCGCTCTCTTTATCTTTCTCTCTTTCTTACTCTCGTTCATTTCCTCTTGCATTTTCGTTGCTTCCTCGCAACCTCTTTGCGTCTAATTCTACACTACGCGTTTTGCATGATCTTTGCATTATAGTTCTACAGTTTTTTTAAAGTTACACAATGCGTATTGTTCTAAGATCGCAAGTGTTTTTTTATTCATCTCAATTTTTGAAAATCGTGCATGTGTTACAATAAAGTCTTAAATCTAAATAGTCAAAACACGTGAGGTCCACACAAAAATGAAGTTATGCAGGCGTGTGACAAAAAGTGAGTTGACTATTTGAAAAATACTTAAGCTCAAATAGTCCAGCGCCACAAGGCCCATATAGAAGAGGAAGTCCCGAAGCTTTACGGCAGTCCTCGTGCAACTGTACTCTGTAGTCGAGGCGATTATTTGAAAGATTCTTGAGCCCAAAAAGCCTGTGGGCACAAAGTCCGTGCACAAAACAGAAGTTACATAGACGTGCGACAGTAAGAGAGTCGATTACACAGGCACACAAAAAATAAAAATTGGTCTGACCCAGAAGACCGATGATCATATCCTTATGAATTTAGATGCGTTGATCTCAGATATGACCTTAATTTTGGTCTATCATCTGAAGATTTTGAGATATCTGTAACTCTAAAAATTTCGTGGTGTCTGAATTTCAAGGTCAAAAACATTATTTTTTATTAATTTATCAGTGATACTGTATAGTACTAACCATGCCCTACAAAACTTTTAAATAAGCCCCCTTGTCAAGTATTTTGATCATTTAAGAATGTTATGGCTAAGCAGTTCTTACACCAGTTAAATTTTAGCTTTAAAACTATAAGAAAAAGTTATACGAAATAGTTAACGATTTTTCCCTTCAGTAACTGTGTGTGGAAATGAAATTTGAATATTATAAGTTTCAAAAATCGAGAAACGAACAAAAAATGACGAAGTTTCGGTATCTCTTATTGTTGCACAACAAAACACAGTAGGTACACACAATTTTGATAAAATAATGAAAATTTGTTTTCTACTGTTACTTCAGACTAATATACTCATGCAAATATTCATTTTGTGGGATAGCTTATGCGTGCCACCGTTAGGTGGCCGCGATTCATTCCAAGCGCTCCCACTAACAATTTGGTGCCTCGCGGTCTATATGAAGCCGTGAGATCGGGAGCCAAGATGCCTAAGATAAATGGGTTTTTACTCATTGCGAGGGTTTTCCCTACTTACACTCCACTTCCACTAGACTATGAGTAAAAAGAGTAAATCGACAAGAAAAATTAATAAAGAGGAGAAATTTAATTAAATCGCTGTCCTGTTTATTTTCTGATTAACCTTCGTCACCCGAGCGAAGGAGAGGGAGCTCGGCGGGATCTTCTCCGGAATTTTTCGCGCTCATTACATAAGTCTTCTTGTTCTTCTCGCAGACGTTTATGATTTTTGTAGGAGTTCGTTTTTGATTCATGTAGTTCAACTGGATTGTTCTTGATATTCATGACAAATATATTATTATTCATTATTTATTGATATTTATACAAAAATTAAAATAATCTACGCAGAGAAGTACAATAAATTAGTGTTTCTTATTCCCCAGACTTACATTTTCCATCGCAGCAAGGGGGGCGCTTCTCGCTGTTCCTGCATCCTCACTCCTCGTCTGTCGTCTTGGTTGCGGCACTGTCAGCTGTGATGGCGGTCACCAGTGGAGGCGCCTATGCTGGTGGGCAGCGGGAGGCAACTGGTACTCGCTGCTGTAACCGGCATCCGCTAAACTCAGCTACATCAAGTCAATGGGCTGCATGTATGGTGGCCAGTACCAGAGCCGTGGTGTCTCGGCGGATGGGCGAAAATCTGTGCCGTTAGCTGATACTGATGACATATGGCTGGCAACATTGAGTATTTTGGGGTCTTTGCACCAGCCGCGGAGAGTTGACTCTGCTACGTCAATGTCACTGGAGACCGAAGCTTTGCTCTGGCCGCTTAATACACGTGCGACCGCATCCACCTTTAAGGACATAGAAAATTTCCGGGCCATCTTAGCTACCATTTGATCCTGCATGTTGTCGATCAGATTTTTGTCTCTTAAAACGTCCTTAGAAATGGACGCCTGTTCCACGATGCCAACCAACTTGACCGAATTTGGGGTCAGCCCTCTGACGACCGGATCTGTACCATTAGCTGATACTGGTGACATATGGCTGGCAACATTGCGTATTTTGGGGTCTTTGTATCAGCCCCGGAGAATTGACTCTGCTACGACAATGTCATAGGAGACCGAAGATTTGCTCTGGCCGCTTAATACACGTGTAATCGCTTCCACCTTTAAGGACATAGGAAACTGTCAGACCATCCGCTTAGCTACCTTTTGGTCCTGCATGTTGTCGATCAGCTATTTGTCTCTTAAAACAAGAGTGGTCACTTGAACACAAACTGTATCAAAGATGGTCCGTGAGGGTGAGTTGTGATGTTGAAATGTTATTGTAAACTTGCGGAGTATGCAAATGATAGTAGATAATAAGTTTAGATCTGCTGTTTTTCGGCTGCTATGACTTAATGTGAAGAGATGTTTTCTTCACGGCTTCTCAGTCGAGACTGTTAGAGTCGTGACTAGAACAGGTCTATATATACCCCAGAAGAGACACAATCGTTAGCACAAGGGGAGGGGCGTGTACTTTCTCTGTGGGGAAGTACTACCTGATTAAGCGGATGCTCGCCCGGGCTGAGCGAGAGCCATTATTCGGCTTTCCTTTTGTTTACCTAAATCCGCTGTCACGCCTATTACTTTTACTCCCGAGGTGCATAATATACTGTTATATGTGTTCGTTTACCATCATCGAACATAAGAACAAAAGCGTTGCTAAGCGACTAGTTTGTTTTATGATCTTTAATAAACATACACTATTCTTTTATAATAATAGTTTGTTATTATTTATTGTATGTGTGTGTGAGTGTTACATTTTGGGGGTTCGTCCGGGATTTGAGTAATAACTGTTCTTTTCACCATTATCTATCATTTCCTTGATTTGATTCACAATGGTATTACCCTCTATTCCTTTTATATAATCATTATAAAAAGCTCGAACCATTTCGGAATCGGTGTTGCAATTGTAAAATGTGTTGTGGACCCACCCTTCAGGTGTTAGCTTCCCTTTCCACTTTACAGTATCAACTCGTGAGGTCTCATTTAAATGACTCAAACCACTTATCAGATTGCCGGGTATTATAGCCAAAGGATATTGTGAAGTGTCTTGTAGATCATCTCTCATTTTCCCAATTATGGTAGGATCAAACCAATCACTTACCCATTTCTTGGTCATTTTGTTGAATCTGTCCGATGCAAAAGTTGATTTCACAATATTAGGATCATCTCTTATTGGAGCGTACATTATCCCTAATTGTTTAACACATTCATTCCTTTTTAAAATAAATGCCCTAACTTTCTCTTCTCCATCAGCCCTCATGTCTGTATCCATCCAAACACACTCTCCTGTTTCAGGGTTCACCAAGCATAGAGCTGTGTGTCCAATTAGCTCCAATTTCTTTGTACTGTAAACTTCAATTGCCTTCTCAGAATTAGAGACTTTGACTTCTATGAACTTTTTAGTCACCTTATCCACCATGTCCCATTTGCTGTTGGGATGAGGAACATTCCATTCATCTGCAAAATGGTTTTGAATTTGTTCAGGATTCGGCATTCCCTCTATAAGAGTGAACCTATATTTGGATTCTAACTCATTCTAGGTTTCATCTGTCTCTGATGACCCACTGAGAATTGTTAGTGTGGATTTCTCCTCTCCTTCAGGTAACTGGCTGATCAACCTAGCCTTCTTTGCAATGTGTGCTTCGTCAACTTCATCCATGGGTCTCTTTCTTTTTAATGATATCGCCATCTCCATGACTATTGATTCTATTGGTTTAGTCTCCAAATTGCATAGATATATACACACCATTTGATGTCTCAAGAACATTTCTCTTTTTCTGTTCGATTCCCTTCTCCAATGGGGTGATTGTTCTCCGAATTCATTTATAATAAGCTTAGGATATAGATTGCAGTTATACAACAGTTCATAGTGTTTGTCAGTCATTTTTGTATGATATAAGAGTCTGTTTATGTGTGTGTGAGTGTTACAATACTATTAAGCCACACTCTTGAAGGTTTATTTTCCGTACCTGAGTAATAAAACTGATTCCAATCTTTCGTTACTTTTCTTTTATTTCTATAAAGGAACCTCACCGAACAGCAACGTATATACAAAAATTTTCTTGTCATAAATAAATAAAGTTTTTAGCAACATAAGGTATCTATAAATTTATTTGTTTCGCACTTTCGCACTAATCTACTGAAAAATATCGCTGACAAGCGCGAAACCTTCTGCTATCTTCGTGTTTCGATGGTAGAATGATCTCTGAAATTTGTAGATCAATCATTTTGCTCAAATAACTCGACCGAGAGCTATCCAAAATCTATCTCTATAAAAAATTTTTAAGCGATTAAGTCAATTTTACTTCCCAAATCGCTA
>JAPYZO010005205.1:0-19241 GCA_030522905.1 Torymus flavipes | reverse complement strand
CTTTGCCTTAACATTTTCTACTATCAATTATACTTATCATGAAAGATTTTGTTTTACATTAGGTATACAATTATGTATATCTAAAATCGATGTAAGATGTAAAAAATCTCAACGTATACTTCCACTCGCCTCATCATCAAAACTATTATGCGCATAAAAAAATTGGGCTTACCAATCGCACGGTCAAAAACATAATATATGCGCTACCTAAGACTTTAAAACGAAGTAATAAAAATAGTTACGAGGTAATAATTTATTAGCCATTATACCGACATATTATATAGCTATTTAATCACCCGAGCCTCGTTTCGCAGATCGATGCTTGAAACAATAATTTCTTCTACCTATTATAATTCTCAGTTGACGAAATCCTCCATCATGAAACATTTGCCGACCGCGTGCACTCGTCCGGTAACGATTCCATCCTCCGGTTCCCTCTGCTCATAACATCCCAGATTCAAGCACACCTTATCGTCCCTCTCGAAGAACTGCGATATAGGCCTGAGCTGCCTCTGCCTATCGCACTCGAACCCGGTGAACTCGATCTCGCGTATCATCGTGCCGTCGTCAGCTATCCTCTCGACGAAGTAATCGGGGTTACCAGGTAGACAGTCGAGGTCACCTGGCGTGCAGCCCGCAGTGACGAGGAGGAAGCCTCCGTCGTTGTTCGGCAGGTTGTACATAGCCGCAGCGAAGTAGTTGCGGTGCTGGCGGAAGCTCGTGCGGAGTTTGACGCTGCCGTCGCGGTTGTACTGCGTGCAGTTAGAGTGGAGGTTGAGGTTGTGGTGACAGAAGCCGATCAGCGAGTGGGTGTTCGAGTAGCTGAAGCCGATGTGGTCGTGCCTCGGGTACTGGGACAGTTGGGTGAGGCCTGGAATTCAGTGAAGAAGGGTTAGGATTTTTGTGATGGATTAATAGAAAGTTAATTCTTCTTCCGGATAATTTTAGTGTATTTTATTATCCAATTTGTGTTACCAATCTTCATCGCTTTTTTAATAGGGTGGTATAGGTATTATCTCAATTTAATTATGAAAAATTGACTCACCATCCTCATTAACTAAGGTCATGTTGAACTCCTCATTAATAAAAAACGCGGCGAGATGTCCCAACTTACTGGATTGTGGTACCACTGGTACCATAAAGAACAGCCTGTACGAGAGGGACAACCAAGAAACCGGTTCTTTCACCTTATTCCCTCTGCTGTCGAAGGTCACCTTGCAGTACCTGTCGCCGCAGCTTTCGGCATTCTGGTAGACGACGTCGAAGGTATCGTCGTCGTAAGCTAGCACGTGCTTTCCCATGGCGTTCTCCACGAGGCCTGTGTGCACGTCGCCGTCGTAGGCTACTTCGGTCACGTAGCTGGTGCAGTCATCAAGGTTGATTATGGTTATTTTCACGTAGTAGGCTAAAGTAGATGGATGCTGGGATTTCGGACGTTCCAGCCAGACGAGTAGGGCTTTTGTTGTACCTGAGGGGTTGGCGAGGTTGTTCGATTGATAAGGAATAAATATTATCTGAGCTAATACGTGAAAAGTTAACTTTGAAGAAGTATTAAATCCGAACCAAATAACATTTTGAATAAGATAAGACGATTCATCAAAATCGGCAATATGACGTTATGGCAAAAAATCACAAAGACATTTTACCCCCGTAACTAATTTTAATGCACTCACCGAAATGATGCAGAGCCTTTCTGCGATCAACGACTGTACCGTCTCTGACAGCCTTCAGCGACACATTGCAGACCTTCAGGGGTTCGAAGATGCTGCTCTCGAGGCGCACGACGCATCTGATGTCGCGTCGCAGCGTCGGCGGCGCCTCGTCGTCTCTACAGTGTGCGTACAGTAGCTCGCCGTTCGCCGTGCGCTCACTAGCTGTCACCTCCGACGCGAGGTGTAGCCGCTTGCGGAATGCTGTGGGTCGGTAGCTGTCCGACGTCGATTGATGAGTGAAGAGCGTCAGGAGGAAGAAGAGGAGTAGAGTAGTGCGAGCTGACTGTGACATGGTTGGAGGATGTTTCGGTTTCTTTGTTAAATTTTTTTTTTCAAGGTTTTGGGTGGGTTGATTCAGGTGAACTTTAAAGTCGGTTTGTAGTTATTGGGTGTTAATGGTGGTATCATTTGTAGGGAAGTGGTTGCAGGCGTTGTGATCTGGATGAAATTAATATATCCTAGATTAGAAATGGAGAGAAACTATTTTTTCGTAAAATGAAGATGTCTCGTGTACATAGCGATAATCATTATATTCTGACAAATTAATTCATTTTCTTTAATAGAAAAAAATAAAAAAGTCTCTCAAGTTATGCTTCACGATATTGCCGTACGTTTTTACTGACCAATAAAATTACTTTTGTTAAAATAATAAGAAGCTAGCAATATAATGTTTTTCTTAATTACACTATATCTGCTATACTCACATTTTCAACAACCAGACCAAAACATTCCGCCACTTGCCGAAGTCCAGTCGATACTGAATCGTTATTCTCTGATTCTCTCAAAACGCGTATGTAAATGATACAATGTGAGATGAAAAAAGTGCTCTTTGATGATTCTGCATGGCAGATATACACGGGTAGCCTAATTTTCTGGTAAAAATAATTAGTCTTTCAAAACATCTTCGCAGACGTACGTTACGTAAGAGTCGGGAAAAAATTGAGATAAAACGTAGACGAATGTCTCTATAAGAGTTTATACGCGTGTAAATACATTTTATAAAGTAAGTACACATAGTTGCGTGTATGCAAAGTTCATATCGTCAATAATTTTTTTCAGCACTAAGATTACTCGGAATAATTGTCTTATTCACTTTTGATTAAAATTAATCGTTAGTATATAATTTCTTCAAATTTTCATTACTAGTACAGTTTAGCCATGCATTTAATTTAATTATAATACACGTAAAAGAGACATTACACAAAGAAAATTTTTTTTAAATTACTGTACTGTTTCATGTGGTGGTAACGAATTGTGTAAACAAAAAAAAAATCCAGATGTTCTAACAACTTTTGATAGAAATATAGGAAAATTTCCTATACTTTTAGTAAAATTTCCTATAAAGTCTGTCAATATTTTGAATTTTCACAGTCTGTTACTGCTTTACCAATCAGTGTAATAGTAACTTTTACAAAACTATTTCTCTCAATATAGTAAAGAGTTTTGTATAATATAAATTCTTCAGTTTCATTTATATGTAATCTATATAAATAAATTTCCAAACAATTTGCTTTATCTAATACTGTAAGCCAAAAGATTGAATAAAAATACACGTATTTTCAATTCCTGATTAGATTCTTTCGTCATTTCTCACCGACGAGTTTGCACTCCAGAACGAATCCTTCGGACGTGACGATAGCCAGCGACGATTAATAAATATATATATAATAAGAATCATTCAAATTCCACCGTACAGTTGTCACCAGATTGCTCTCACAGTGTGGCAGAATTTCACTCTTCAACCATGAAGTATCCGCCCGGAACAGTTTCCATTGTCCTCGCACTCACCCGTAAGTTATACTAATTTTTTCTTTTCAAAAGTAAGTTAACAACGAAATTTACTTTTCTTGGTTTTCCAGTGATATGGTGCTGCTGCTCGACGGCGAATGGCGAAACGTTTGAGCGCCCTTGCAAGTGCAAATCCACGAGTGAGTACAGGCCGGTGTGCGGAAGCAATGGCCTGACCTATCCCAATCTTGGTACCCTCATGTGCACGAGCGAGTGCCACGGGTTGGGTGAGTGTAAACTTTTGTTTCCGAGGGAAAGTGATTTTATTTTGTTTCAAAAAATCTTCGGTCAAAGTGTTTATATTAGACAATCATGTGCATACCGTATTGCATTATAAATTACGAAGTGATTAAAAAAAATCATTGGTGTAGAAATTAAAAATAAGGGTTCTAAAATTTTAAGCTATATTTCACTTTGATATAAAGTCATTAGTTATAAAGTATAATGTTCATTGTACATTTGTTTGATGTTATTTTTCAGATATAAGCCTTGTTCACGAAGGTTTTTGCACCCAAAATGGAGAAAGAAGAAGCAGCGAATGGCTTTTGGGAGCTTATTAATTATTAGTAATAAGCTACGCAGACAAAGATCTGCTGTCACTTAATTATTCATGGGATGCATCAGTTAGAATGTATGAAAACGTATATTTTAGTAAGCTACGAAAAATCATTAATGATTTTGTACATTTTTAAACCATTTTCATATATTTTCTTGCAACATTAGAGTAATTAAGAATCGCTCACTAGTAAGATAATAAAAATACAAACATAAAAGAGTACATTTTGTCACGCTGTAACAATCTTATAAATCTTCTCATCTCTATTTATACATACAACCTAACTTGTACAATAATACTACGAAAAAAAAAGTTATAAGAAATCTTACGATGTAAAATGACATGTCAAATTGTGCAGGAGTGTACCAAGTTGTATAAAATCGTATATAAATGTAAAATAGGTAGAAAACCTTCCGACTCTAACATACTTAACTAAGTTTTGTTAAAAGTGTACATGCGATTTTAAATTTATCGTTTTAATTTTTATTTACAAAAATTATAATATTATTATATTTCCTCTACATTAAGTTGAATCACACTACTTCAGTACAGCGTATAATATTATTACAATCTATTTTTATTTCTTATATCTTAATTTATATTACAATCAGGCTTCAATCACTCCAATAGAACAAGAACTTTAAAATCACGAGAAATCTTCATCAGTGAAGCACGCAATGCCGAATTCAACTTCCCTCTGCACCCCAGGCCTATCCGCACCGAAGCACATCCCGCTGACGCAGTACCTTCCGTCTTCTTTCTCAAACACATTCGCCAACAGCATTTTTTTCTCTTCTTCCTTGCAATTGAAACCCTGGACCTCGACGGCACCGACCTTCTGACCGTCAGCAGCGAATTTCACGACTCTCGCACGCTGCAGGTGCAGAAAACCGCCGGCTCGCAGGCTGTGTAAGAACCAGGTTGGATTGGTCGTAGTTATGGTTGTCATGATTGTCTCGTCGGGGACGATGGTGAAAGGTGAAATCGTGACAGCTTTGTCGCTGCTGCCGAGGTCGAGCTGCTCGCAGGTGATTTGTTTGACGACGTGGAGGGACATTTCGGTGTACCGACAGAGGGTGAGTAGGTTATAAGTCGTTGAGTAGCTCGGACGCGAAACGCCCTCGAGGTTGCGCAGCGACTTGAGGTTGCCTGAAGAAGAATGATTTAGAGTTGAAATAAATTTTTCAAATTCTGAAGAGAATTTTTCGTGGTTTCATTCCTTTTTTTTAGATTATTTTGATCTATAACTTTCCTCGACTAAATTATTTAAAACAATCGATTCAGAGATTTTTGAAAAAATAATTCAGAAAATAAGTATAAATCAACCATTTCAATGACAGATATAATATTTTAATTACTTGCTTTGCTCTAATTTACTAAATAAACTTTAATATTTCGAATCCAAACTCACCCTGAGGATCCACATACGACACTGTCGTATTAGACTCGAGCCCATAATCCAGCACCAGATGTCCGTTCGCTGGTGACCCAGGAACAACGGCAACAACCATCACAACGCCATCCCAGGTGACATCGAGCCATGGTACCTCATTGACGATTATCTCAGCCTTATCATTGAACGTTATCCTGCAAAATTTACCGGATGTGCAGCTGTTCATGTCCTGGTAGAAGACGTCGAAGCTACCGTCAGCGTATGGCACGATGGGCACGTATTTAGAGATGGCCTTAACAACACGTGTTCTCGACGTCAGCGTTAGTCTTGCCTCGTACACTTTGCAGTCATCCTGGAAGTGCACGATACTGATAACACGTTCGTCGATCGGTAAGCGTGGAAACAATTTGCCGCTCGTCCACAAGAGGGCTGCTTTGCCCGAAGTGAGAACTACCACACGGGGCGCAAAGTGCACCACGTCGTGGAGGACGATACTACAAGTTTTTGAGTAGGCTGAGTCGACGGACTCGATTGTCACTTCACAGCCAAGGGATGGCACTAAGCCGTCGCTGCTGATTTTCCAGTCGCTGCAGCTGGAATAGGCGAATGTGCCGTTAACGAAATACCTGGAACTTGATTTCGGCTTCAGAGCGGGTAGGTGGTGCTGCCAAACATTGGCTGTAATGTTTTTGGCTATTGCTTGGTTGGCTTGCAGGGAGAAGCAGCAGAGGATAGATATTAGAGCTACCGTGCCCTTCATCTTCTGTAATGGTTTTCGGAATAGAGAATAAATATGTGGATTGCTTTTGGATTTTCATGATTTTTAATCAGTCGAAATATTGTCGTAATGCGCTAATTATAATATAATGATGGCAATTAGTAGTATGCCCGGATAGGCCGTGTTTTGAATTTTTATTTTAGTTATTATCAGTTATTTGCAGTTATCAGCAGTTACTTGCCAAGATATTTCTGCTAGGGAAATTATGCGAACTCGTAAAATCATACCGAAAACATGCCCTTTTTTTGTTAATTTTTTAAATATTTGTCGTTAAAATCAGTGGTCTATTTTGAAAAAGTAATAATAAAAAATTGTATTTGATAGGATATTTTTTTCTCAGAAATACAATAGGTTGTAAGTTTGCAAAAAGGATTTCTTTTTGGTACTGGCTGGACTAAAACACTTCTTTACTCGGCTTATACTCCTTATTGGAAAATTTAATGTTGTGCTACAGTTGACAAAATTGTATAAAATATAAAAATATAGAATTTTATCTTAAATTCAATCATAATTTTATAAAGTACTACAATTAAAACCTTACATATGAGAAAGAAGTGTTTATGCTTTCACAGACTTGCAGTTATTTTAGTCAGTATAAGTTATCAATATAACGTGGCTGGTATTATCGAGCAAAACTAAAATATACTTACAACGAAGAAGAAAATAAATTTATTATGACTCCAGAATCTTATTAACGAAGTGCCAAATATATTATTATACTTTTAATAAATACATTAATGAACACGTGTATTTGTTTACAAGTGTAATACTTACAGTGTACTTACAGTGACCTAAATAATCGCGTGCTGCTCGTGTCACTGAACCGAGAGAACTGAAGAGCACGGCTGCGTAAGATATTTGACTTCTATTCAATCGGTCTCCGTCAGTAAAGGCTAGTGTCACTGATATCGACTCTGAAAAAAAATCCAAGCTAAACAGTGCATTATTGTAAGAGATGCTTTGGTGTATAGTATTAATTGCTGTATTGAAATTCTCCAACATGTTACTTTGATGTTATTTGATAATTATTAAATTAATTATTCAAAATTTTATTTTAGTTGTAAATATCTGATACAAGTTTATTTTTAATATTAAAACTGAGATGTGATGGTTAAGTCCGATAAAAATACAGTTATCTGTAATAGTATTGCAGGTATATTTATGTATTATTAAACTTTAAAATTTTTTTTATCGCTGACATAGTAGATGATTTATTATATAATAAACTTAATATATTAAATACATATGGATAAGTAATTTCAAAGAAAGAAATAGTCTGTGCAATAGAAAGTGCTGTAAGATATAGGTCTACAAACTGCACGTGATACCTTACAAGTAATCGCCGTCCTCAACTTTACTTCTCTTAGCATCTCCTTTAGATACTTGGTCATTCACCTTTAATCGTACTAACAAAGTACAAAATTTAAAAAATAACGTAGACATCTTAATATTGTAGAATCATTATAAAATCACTTCGGAAGTACACGCACCAATGCGTATAGCATTCACACCTCTCTCAAATCATCATTCAGAACTGCTTCACGAGAAATTCTCATCACTAAAACACACGATACCGATTCGAACGTTTCCATGAATATAAAGCCAATTCCCATCGTAGCACATCGAGCTGACGCAGTACCTTCTATCGTCTTTCTCAAACACATTCGTAATGAGAGTATCCTTATCGCAATCTAGACCGTCGATCTCCACAGCGCCCGCTTTCTGGCCCTTGGCATCGAACCTGGTGAGATGCGTGCCTTGGAGATACAAGAATCCACCACCCCGTAAAGTATGCATGACGAGGGTCGGAAGCTTGGCTGATGGGACCGTTATTGGCAGTTCAGGATTAATTATGTATGGGGGGATCAAGACGGTGTTGTTGTTAGCGAGATCCAGTTGCTCGCAGGTGGCTGGCGTGTTCTGGCATATGGTCAGCAGGTTGTGGTTTGTTGAGTGTCCCGGACGAGACTCACCATGCTGGGGTGCCCCCGACCAGGTATAGTTACGCAGTGGTATGTAGTGACCTGGAATGGAGAATAAAAGGTTGAATTGAGATTGTTGATCAAGGGCTACTAAAATGACGTTGTTGTTGAATTATTTTATTTTTAAGAGTTGCTTTCATTTTAAAAAGTAGATTGGATTTTATACTTGTTGGTAGCACAAAATAAAGCTTTTGCTGGGTATAATTTACTATTCTAAATCAAAATATAGAAGAAATTTCAGTAGTCTGAAGGTCTGAAGGTAGTTAAGTTATGGACAACGTTTGGGTTACTGTTTATTAGACCTTAAGGTATGGACAATGTTTGGGTTACTGTTTATTAGACGTTAAGTTATGGACAACGTTTGGGTTACTGTTTATTAGAATGTGACTACGCGAAAGAAATCTCTAAAAGTAAAATAAAGATAGAGGAAATCATATGTTTGCGCGATTTGATTATTATTTCTCCTTATGATTTAATCTACGACTTTGTGAAGGTTAATTTGATTGACTCACCTTTAGCGCCCACGTAGGACATTTGCGAATACTTGTCGGCATAATCTATGACTAGATACCCGTAAGCTGGTGACCTTGGCCAAACAGCGTAGATCCCGATAATAGAATTAGACCAGGCTCTATCAACCCAAGGCTTCTCCTGGCCGATCATCTCAGCTTTATCGTTGAACCTAACTTTACACAGTCTTCCTGCCTCGCACATATCTCCGGTCGAGTAGAAGACGTCGAAGGTACCGTCGTCGTAGGGCACGATGGGTGAATGCGTGATCATCTCGAGCTTAATCTTCTTCGCCGACAGTCTCAGCCTCGTCTCGTGCAATCTACAGCCGTCCTTAAAGTCAAGAACATTAATGACCCTGGTGGCGTATGGGTACTCTGGCGATTTCTCGCTTATCCAAAGGAGGACTGCCTTGTCGGGGGTTAGTATTGCCACGCGATTGATAAAGTACACCACGTTGCGGAGAGTGACGTTGCAACTCATCGAAGTGGATAACTCGGCGGACTGAATTCCTACTTGACAGTTTAAAGTCGAGCCTGGTTTAGCAAAAATCGTACCGTTGCACAGCACGTAGATGTGGGTCCCGTTCACCATGTATTGATGGCTGGCGAAGGGATCCAGGTAGGGGATATTCACATGACGCACGGTGGCTGTCACTTTACCGGCTGATACCTCGCGAGTGTACAAATAGATGTAGCAGAGCAAGAATATTAGAACTATCAAGCCCCTCATTTTCTGTAATGATATTACATTTTAAATAGATTTATTCCATAATTTTCATCAATTAGAATATTTCTTTAATTAGGTAAAAAAGTAAAGTAGAAAGTATTCTACTATCATCTGAGATCTCGGCTGAAATCTAATTATGCCAAAATCTCACATGTAGATCTTAAGATAATTTAATAGAAAAATTATGTCTTTTAATTAATTAATTATGTTTAAAAGTTCTAACAATGTACCCGTTAATATAAAAATATGATACTTTCAATCTGTTTTAGAAATACGAATTTGTTAATAAAAGCCCAAGTTTAATTTATTTCAATTTTATTATTCTAATTAACGAAATCACAAATACACTGTTCATAATTAAATTGAGTAAACAACGCATGAACTTTTTACTAGTGTAGCCTAGTACTTACGGCTGTGTCACAGTTTCAGTATTGTATGTATTACTGGACCAAAAGAACTGAAAGCAGAGCGACAAGAAACATCTGATTATTATCCGAGCGAACTCAGCGAGCGACCGCTAATCTCACTGATATAGGCTCTGAAAAACCCGAGATCCATAAAAAAGTCTTGCGAGATTTGACTTATTAGATTGTTTTTATTGGTTACTGAGCATCATAAATCTTTTCTCGTTTGCTTACAGTCTATTCATAATAACGACGTAAGTTTAAAAATTCCCCAAAGGTCACAATAAAGTAGATATTTCAAGTATGCATCTGTTTATATTATTTACATTATAGTATTTTGATTGTGGAATTTCTAGTGGAAAGTTAAAATGGTAAAAGTGTCGAAAAACCATATTGTTAAAACCTAGTTGAAGTTTGGTGATTGAAGTTTTAATAACGGTTGCTATTTCAACTTAAACCCTTTGATTTTATTTTATTTTATTTTATTTTAGATACATATACGGGTAAAAAACCCTTTAATAAAATTGTAGCAATATCGGCTTAATAACATTTTTAAAACTCCATATAGATGTAATATCCGATATATTAATTCTCAAAGAATTCCAATTTCTACGGAACCTAAAAGTGGGACAGTTAAAAGTGGAACTAAGAATACACTTCTCTTCCTTAAGTTCTCTAAATCTTTGATGACCACATTTGATTAATTGAACTAAAATTTTCTTTTTACTTATTACTGTAATGTAAGTTATAAAAGTGTTTCTCTCTGTAGATTAATTTAATTGTATTTTTAAAATATAATTTTATTGTTTTTTAGTAAATAATAACATATCATTTTTGAGATTTTTATTTTATAAGTTTTCAAACAATTTTATGAGTCAAAAATTATGTATTTTCGACAAATAAATTACGCCACAGTTATGAAATAATTAATTTCAAGTATAAACTATTATAACATGTCTGTAATAGAATTCAAAGTGTATATAATTATTATCAAATCCCTAAATTTTATTATCGCGAGTAATTGACATTCTCAACTTCTCTTCTCTCAGCATCTCCTTCGACTGCTTGTCAAATAACAATATCCTTAAGAAAAATAACATACAATCGTCTTAACATTGTACAATGATCACAAAATCACTTTATAAATACAAACACCAATGCGCAGCATTTGGTTACACTTTTTACATTTACACTTCTCTCAAATTATCAGTGAGAACTACGTCACAAAAAATTCTCATCGCTAAAGCACACAAAGCCGAATCGGACATTCCCGTGGACCTGGATCCTATCCCCATCGTAGCACATCGAGTAGAAGCAGTACCTTCCATCGTATTTCTCGAACACGTTCGTAACTAAGATATCCTTATCCAGTTTGCAATCTAGACTCTCGACCACCACAGAACCTGCTTTCTGGCCCTTGGCATCGAATCTGTAGACATGCGTGTCTTGGAGATACAAAAATCCACCGCCCCGTAGACTGTACACAGTAAATGTCGGAAACTTGTATGATGTGGCCGGTATTGGCAGTTCGGGATCGGTGATGTACGGGGGGATCAGGACGGTGTGGTTGTTGGCAAGATCCAATTGCTCGCAGGTGGCCGGCGTGTTCTGGCAGATGGTCAGCAAGTTGTTGGCCGTTGAGTGGATCAGACGACTCGCACCAGGTGTGGCCAACCAAGTGTAGTAGCGCAGTGGTATGTAATGGCCTGGAATGGAGAATAGAGAGTTGGATTGAGATTGTGGATCAAGGGCTATTGAAAAGATCGTGGCTTTTTGAATTCTTATAGAGAGTTGCTTTTAATTTTAAAAGTAGATTGAGATTCATACTCGTTGGTGGCATCCAATAAAGATATTTCTTGGTACAATTGTTTTAAATTGAAATGTAGAAAAAATTTCAACGATCTAAGGGTCTGAAGATATTTAGTTATAGGCATCGTCAGGGTTATGAAGATAGAGAAAATCTTTTCGGGCTTTGACTATTGCTTTTTTTTTAAGATTTGACAGATTTACCTTTAGTATCCACGTAGGAGACTTGCGAATACTCCTCGCCATGTTCTCTGAAGACATAGCCGTAAGCGGATGATCTCGGCCAAACACTACTGATTCCAATAAACAGAACCGAGGCTATATCAACCCAGGGTACTTCTTCGCCGATCTTCTCAGCTTTATCGTTAAACCTGTCTTTGCACAGTCGGCCCTTCTTCCATACATTTCCGTTGTCGTAGAAGGCATCGAAGGTACCGTCGTCATAGGGCACGATGGGTGTGTAATAATACACTCTCGTCTCGAGCGTAATGTTCTTCGCCGAATGTCTCAGCCTCGTCTCGTACAATCTACAACTGTCCTTAAAGTCGAGAACATTGATGACCCTAGCACCGTATGGGTACTCTGGTGATTTATCGCTTGTCCACAGAAGGACTGCCTTATCGGGGCTGAGTAGTGACACTCCAGTAATAGAGTCCACTATGTTGCGAAGAGTGACGTTGCAACTCCTCGAGGAGGATGACTCGGCGGACTCGATCGCTACTCGACAGTTGAGGGTCGAGACTCGATTCTCAAGGTGCGTATTGTTGCACAGCGCGTAGATGAAGGTCCCGTTTCTCATATACCACTGGCTGGAAAAAACCTTCAAGGAGGGGATAGTCACATGATACAGGATGGCTGTTACCTTACCGGCTGATACTTGGCGAGGGTGTAAAATGATGCAGCAGAGTAAGGATATTAGAATTATCGTGCCCTTCATTTTCTGTAATCATATTATATTTTAAGTAGATTTTATTCTCTATTCATAATTTTCATATATTAGAATAATTTTTTAATTTATTAATAAGGCAAATGTCTCACTTCAGTAGGAATTCGCGCAAAACTATGTAATAGAGTTCAAAGTTATACAATGTAGTATACAAATTTTTTTAAATTCAAGATATTATTTTAAGAATATTATAAATATACATTTGAACAGATTTTTTTAATTTATGTTTTTGAACACTCTATTGACTCCAGAGTCTTTATAGAACCATCTTAAAGGGCTTCGGCGAGTTCGGCAAACATTTCTGAAATTTCACAAACATATTCTTTGAGTATTAAACTATTTAATAAATTATTTTTGTCACGAAAATGGAAGGTCAACGTCCAAATTTTAAAGAAAACCAGGTTTATAAAATGTTTCTTTTAACATGTAACCTTATGGGAAAAGACATTCATTTTGTATTTATTCCATTATAAATAAATAGTTTTTATAAAACAGGATATAATATTCAAGATTTTTTAATGGAGATTCTAATGCTGTCAAGAGATATTAGCGATAAACTTTGTAAACATGCTTCTGCGCATGTGCACTGGGAGCAGACAAACACATAACTAATCAAAATGGTGATTTTAAAATTTTTTTTAACAAAACTTTAACTTTTTATGACTTACTGAAGTAGTTTAGAGGTAATTACTAAGATTAAAATTTCAAAAATTGCAAACAGCATAGAAGGCCCCCACTGGGGGCCCGACTTGATACGTCACTATGCGGCAAAGCCACCTTAAGGTAATTGAATTAAGTTCCTACAATGTGTCAGTTAATATAAAAGTACAAATGTGTTAGTCATAGCCCAAATTTATTTTATTTCAATTTTATAAGTACGCAAATGCATGTTATTATTTACTAATCTAGCAGTACTTACGACAGTGGTACAGTTTGAGTGTTCTACGCATCACTGGACAAAGAAAATTGGAAGCACAGCAACGAGAAGCATCTGATTTATATCCCAGTGCACTCAGCGAGCGATGGTTAATCTCACTCATACAGGCTCTGGAAAATCCGAGATCCACACAATAGTCTTGCGAGATTTGACTTATTAGAGTTTTCTTTTTTATTGATTACTGAGCGCGATAAATTTGTTCTCGTTTAGTTACAGCCGTAGCGTAGTCGATTCATAATAACGACGTAAGTTTACAAATTTTCTATAAGAGTTAAAATAATGTGGATATTTTAGGTTCATATCTGTTATTATTTGTTAAAGTTTTGAGATTGGAGGGTAAATAATAGTTCTGGAAACCTTAAAATGTAATTATCAGGAAAAACTTTCGCTAATTTGAAAGATTTGTAAATATACTAAATGGCCTATCAATGTATAACTGGGTCATTTACGTTCCAGTATCAACAATTATCTACAGTTACTATATCACGCTTTTTGTTCTTCATTGGACACAGATTCAATATGAATTAAATATATTGTATTCCCATAATAAGCACACAATAAAATTCATTTGTACTAATTTTATTTCAATAATGAACTCACACCTGAATGAGTGACACTTTGATATGATATCTTTCTTACAATAATTCATTCAATACAATGAAAATCTTATGAAACTATTCCACCGTCCTTTTAAAGCTATACTAAAAACATCACGACTCTACGAAAAATCCTTATCACTGAAGCACGTGACGGACAAGTTCATCTTGTCCCAAGTCTTGTACCGCTCGTCACTCTTACCGACGCACCACTGACTAAGACAGTATCTTCCCTCCTCCTTCTCATACAGCTTCAACTCGCACCCGCCTTCTCGCATGTCGTACTCGAAACCTCCAACCTCGATCTTTCCAGACGTCTTGCCGTCTCTGCCATACCTCTTCAGGACGAACTTCTTTATCTTAATGCTGCAAACGATTTCTTCAATGGGGCATCCGACAATGCTGGCCAGGAGAAAGCCACCGCCCGATAAGCTGTGCACCGCTGAACCGGCCGGGTTGTACTCGTCGGAGTAGACGATCTCGATGGGCTGGACGATGCTAGTGTTGTGGAAATCGATCTGGTCGCATTTGGTCGGTATATCCTTGACATAGTGGCACATTGTCAGGAGTTTGTGAGCGACGGAATAGGTGACGCCGATGGTTAACTCGTCGGCTGGCACTTCTGTCGTGAAGTTGCGCAGAAGCTTCTGAGGACCTACAGTGACAGGAAATCCGTTATGTAGAAACCTTGCATATTGAGTGTTCTTAAAGTTTCGTAGGAGTGATTGAGAAAAAGATGAGTTGATATTTAAGCAAAAAATAAAATAAAAATCGGCACGTTTCACTTATAGTAGCAAATTATTTTATCTGTGTAAGTATTGCCAAAAAGTGTGATAAGAAAGTTAATTAAGAATCGAGTTCTATTTACGTAAAAATTACGAATAACGATTTACTTGCAGTTATTATGAAATAATAAATTTTCGTAGAAAATTTTTCCGTAAACTATGCCGTTAAGTGCGATTTTATGGATCCCGGAAAAGCGGCGATAAGCTCGATTTTACAATACAGTGCCAAAAATATTATTCATGTTCAACTGATAAAATAACTTTTTATACGTATAAATGACCTTTTCTTACGAAATATCAAATTCATTATTTTAATTTGTTTTGAAATTTTTTGTTTATACGTAACGAATTAAATAATTATTTATTCAAACTAAACAACACACATTCTCTCAGTATTGCTAAAATAAAGTTTTAGTACTTAAACCAGTAAATATTCATTATTTCAAGTAAAAATTCACTTATCACGATGACTGACCATAAAAATTTTCCATCCAGAGAGTACCTAATACCATATCGTACGTATACTTTCATAAAGATAATTTCCAAAATCACTCACCATTTCCATCATCCTTGGTCCACAGGGTGATGTATGTATCCGCGCTGTTGTGCACGAGATACCCATCCTCAGGCGAATCCGGCACCAGATTGTAAACGCCAAATTGGCCAACATAACTGAGTGCCTTCTCGTCCCTGGCAAGGATCCAAGGCATTTCGTTTCTGACCTTCTTCCCCTGGTAATCGAAACCGACCTTGCACGCCTTGTCGCCGCACTTTTCCACATTGTCGTAGACAATATCGAAGCTACCGTCGCCGCGGTTCAGAATGGGCATGTAGTAAGGGTGAGAGATTAAGGTCATAGTTCTTTCAAGGCGGATGCGAATGTCGTAGCTCCTGCAGGCGTCATAGAAGTGCACGATCGTCAGCACCAGTGCACCCTCGGGTTCTGATTTAGTCTCCTTCGTCTTCCAAGTCAAGATAGCCTTGTCAGAGGTGAGGTATCTCGGGTACATGAGTGGATCAGTGTCTGTGTCAAGCGGTTTCAGGTCGCAGGATTTTGTCGCGTCGACGGTGTCCAGAGTGATGCTGCAGAGGGACTTCGGCCCCTGCGAGTTAGTCAGCTCACGGCACAACACATACACAAACGTACCGTTCTCCGAGCTTATCGTGTTTACCGTATTGTTGATTGGCAGCTGGATGTGCTTCGGGTTGATTGTTAGGTTCGCTGAAGATGCTAAGTGGAGTTGTAGAAAGAGGCAACATAGCCCTGCGATGGTAACGAGTGCTGGCAGAGTTGACATTTTGGTAATCTGAAATTTAATCTATATGTAGCGTGAGAACGATATTTATGTAAATAGTTGTGAAATACTCAAGAAAAAGTATAAACATTGTAAATATAAAATAAAAAAATTTTGATTACTTTTGCATGATTTTTCAGTACTTAATGTACATGTTTTATTTACGAAACAAATTGTTTATTGAAAATGTAACAATTCTATCAGATATTGTACTTTATTAGTTATTTGGAGTAGCCATGGGAAGATTTATAGAAGTAATAATATTTAATGATTTTAAATTAGTTTTTATATATTTTACTTACACTGACTTCAAATGTTCAGTACTTTTCGGGTCACTCGACGGAATGATAGTGACACAAAATGGATCTTCGAGCGGTATTTAAGTGTCTGTCAAGGCTGATAAAAACAAATCAACTACACTGATAGATACGGTTTTTGGAAAATTCGTAATAACTATAATTAAAAGTAGAACGAATGAGATAATCTGAATAGTTTTTAACCCAGTATTATTGAAAAAAAAAAGTTATTTCTTCATGTGGCTGTAATCACGAAGATAACAGACCTATTGGCTTATTTCAAATAATAAGAGTTTAAAAAAATCATCGCGATTATCTAGAATAGGAGGCGAAAAATATTGCTAGATTTTTATTTACGCTCTGATTGCTATGATATTATTCACGAATAAAGCTTTTTTTCATATTATTTGTTTGTTTCTTTCTAAATTTAGATGAGATCAATACCACATACGTAAGTAAAATTAACAATGAAGTATAGGATTTATTATTGGATGTATTATTATCCTGACGTAGCACAGGATAACAAAAATTGCTATCGTCCTATCGAAAGATTACTGCACGACTTCAAATAATAGACACATTTCCTATACTTGTATGTAAAGACATATGTTTGTATTAGTGGAACCGTCGATATTTCTTGCTTGATTTTTTGCAATCATGATGTCGAGAAACCTAGTAATAAAATTAGTGAACTGCAAAGAGAGAAAGAAAGACCATACGTTTTATAATTTCAAAATAAATGATGAATTAATTTACTCACCGCTAGTGTTGCGTTCTTCCCACGGAAAGTACAAGTTGAAAGCTTGCACACCTGTTGGCGACAGCGCGGCGACGCTCAATCACCAGTTCGCTGTCGACCACTGAAGATGATTTCGTCGGCAAAAAAGTTTGGCAACGGATTATGCGTGTTCACCATTTTTCTCATGTTCCGGAACCTCCAAAGAATCGAAAAAATGCTGTGTGGTAGGTGTGCCCCAAACAAATTTTTTTTTTTTTTTTTTTGAACCCCATTTTTGGGTATATTTCTGTAGAATTTCACATATACGTGTATGCTTTTATAAAATTTTCATATAGAAATACTTGCAACATTATCCGCACTTGTAGCTATTTCCTCGAACGTTGTAATTTAGAAATACAGCTAATTAGCTTCCAGCTTCTTCTTATGACGAGTATTCCAATGTCTCCTTCTGTTGACTGACTTATTCTTTGATAGACAGATTGTATGTTTCATTATGTGCATTTTTTATTTAAATGTGTGAGGCATGGCTGCTTTGACTATCACTAACGATTTTATTTTCGTCAGCTTCATATATTGGAAAAATTCTTGTCACTTTCGTTCATTCATAAGCTTTTTAGCAGAATTAGAACTGGAGTGTTTGGATTATGATTTCAAGTACAGTATTTTAACAACAGAGCTGACTCTACTTATGCTGCCAGTAGCAGCTTGTTTTTTTCTTTTCTATGTAAGTAGCTGTTTCCGAGGGCTTTTATTTGATACTCTTGAGATGTTTACTGCTTCTGCCTGTATAGTATCGAGAAGTAAGTACTCGGTTCATTTTAATTCGCTTTCTTTCTTCGGTTTCAGTTTACTTTCGCTATCAGTTATCATGTTTTTGTTCTTTGGCTAGTAGTTCCGACTCTTTGTCCATAAAGATGCGAGCAGACAATTCCTTGACTAATCAAAAAGAATGGCTCTGTATAAACCTGTCTCAATGCACGTAAGTTCAATAAAAAGCTTGTGGAAGGTTGTAGTTACACTGAGTTTAAACGTTCGGTACTTTTAGAATCGGTCGCCGGAATGATAGATCATCGAGCTGACAGCTTGCACAAACGTCCAGGCCAGCGAGGCGACGCTCAGTCTGCTGTTGTCCACCGAAGACGATTCATGTGCATAAGTAATGGTTTTTGCAATTTACAATAGTATTATTATAAAGGATTTTGCTCTAAAATATTCGCACTACAAAGTTGAAGGTAACCGTCTGCTAAATTCATTTGGAATTTCCAACATAATATTTAGTTAAAGAAAAAAAACTAAATCAAATCTTTACATAATCGATGTATAGCCCAAAGAAATATCATTTTCCCATAGTTAGCAATTTCTAGTTGGTATACGTATTCACAAGGCTAACAAAATTTTAATTGTTCTGAAAAAAAAATTTACTTCTATTTGCGTTCAGTTAGTGTTATACTTAATGGGAACTAAAAAGACGATTGTAAAGTTACTTTCTATTTCTTATGAACTTTAGATTTCAAATAATGATTGTTCTTGCAATAGATGTACATAATATATAGTTCTTGTATTTTAATAATATTTTATAAGGGTATGTTTTCCAAATATGAATATTATCTATTTTATTCTAAAAGTTACTATAACAATAAATTATTACATACAATGCACTAAACATAAATTCTTATTTGTTAATCGTAGTTAACATCACGTATTGAATTCTTTGTATGTTATTGTATGTACATTACTAGTACTGGGAGTGTATATATATATGTGCAATTCTACGGATTTGTACCCAAAAATGGGTTCCAAAAAGATGAATAAATTTTTTTTGGGGCACACCTACCACCCAAAATTTTTTCGATTCTTTGGAGATTCCAGAACATGAGAAAAATGATGAAAACAAATTATCCGTTGCCAAACTTTTTTGCCGACGAAATCAATTTTTCTTATGGGAATTTAACATGGGAAAAATGGACGAAAAGTAGTCATTGATCATTA
>JAPYZO010005203.1:0-13380 GCA_030522905.1 Torymus flavipes | reverse complement strand
TTTGCCTTTATTCGAATTTATGCTTTTCCTAAATAGTTGACAAGAAAACTTTCAGGCTTTCTATGACATTCCATCTACTAAAAAAAATAAAATATATTTATATAATTATTTTGTAAATAAAATTTAACGCAAACACGAAAGACTTAATACTTAAAAGTATACAGCGTTGTTATAATTTTTTTGAAGTTTTTCATCAAACAAGTCCCACATTGAAATGTAAAGGAACCCGTATAAGTTTCAAAAATATAATTAATTAAAATTACAAAAGAAATAGCGCCCCGCGAATTCCAGTAAGCCAAGATTAAAACTTCACAGCAAATGCCGTTAATTCTCACCAACTCAAAAGAAAGCTCGGAAAAAAGCTCTAACGCAGCCCCACCATGCGCAAAAAACCAACGCACTCGAAAAGGACTCTCTCTCTCTCTCTCTCTCTCTCTCTCGTCGTGAAGCAAAGGAGAGAAAGGAGCGCACCACGCCGGTATAAAGAGGTCCGACTCGGATATTTAGGAGTCGCCGGGCGCCCGCGCACCAGCCCTTTATCCAGCGTGCGGGGACTTCCGCGGCGTGCACACGCGCATATTTTTCCCCGGCACGGCGGTGAGCCTCAAAGGGAAAACGGCTGAACGAAGGATCGCTCACAAGCTCAACATACCCCACCTTGAGGGCGTCTCGCAACAGTTTTTGGAAGACCGCCAGACACGTACTGCACGCGGCATTCCGCCTGCGAGCGAACTCTCTCTCTCTCTCGATGGGGTGTGTTGGTATACGCCGGGGAAAGAGAAAGGATGCGGAAGAGTCGCGGGGGCCGATCTATTGAAGCAAACGAGTACGTAGACGATGTGAAAGTGAAATCTAAGTATGTGGTTTTTGCTGCTTTTCGGCCGGCTAAATAAAGGGATCGAGGTAATAATGTCAGGGTCAAGTATATCGCTGCTTCTTCTGTCCTTGATTTTATTTTTCTTCGTTTTTATAGTATTCAACGTTACTCGATTTACGCGCTGATTTCAATATCAAACGTTCAGGACAAATGGTGCGCTTGTCAGTATAAAGTCGTACGTAAATATTTGAAGTGGCGCTTGTGTCATCGACAGAGACCAGTACTTGAATCGGGACCACCAGATTACTGATGATGTACATAGTGGCGCTAGTAGAAATAGAATCAAGATAATCAAACCTTGATCAATATCTTGATTGCAATGAGAAAGTCCTCGTCCAGATTCTGATCAAGACTTGATCGAGATCGTAACACTTCTGTAGTCAAGCACGTGGTGTTGCAAGACACGTATTATTTTAATCATTCTTTGTAAACATGTTTTTTTTTTGAGATGATGAACAATCAGTTTGTGTCCCCCTATTTGATCATCATACCTCAGATTATTTCTCTTTACAATTTATATCTCCATTTGATTTTTAACAGATATTTATTTATAGCTTTTAATAACATAATCTTGAATGAGACGCTTCAAGTGCAACATTGCATTCTGGACCAAGGGATTTCAAAATACTCCTTATTGTTTAATACATCACAATTACAATAAATTATTATTTTATTTGAACAATACAAAGAAAAACTTTTTAATTACGCAAATTTTTTTACCTCAAGACGAAAATAAAGAAACGTTTCGTTCATAAATAAACTGGCTAGGTGCTCCGAAAGTGATATCACACTTTTACCGTAAAATTGTTCTTTTCCACTCTGCAACAGCGGCTAATTAGATGATTTTCCCCGTTCGCATAATCCGGCGAAACTTTCGCGACCCCACGCTAAATGAGCGACGGAAGTAGACAGACAGATAGCCGCAGACGCGACGCGCGCGCGGGGTTGGTCTGCAGGAGCTGCTACGAGAAGGATGGGCCGCGCGCGACGAGGAAAAAGGCGAAATGGAATATAAGCGTCCAGCATGCGGCGGACGAGCCAAGCGCGGGGCAAAGAAGCGGAAGTCCAGTCTGGTAAGCTGGCGAAACGCGCGCGGACAGGACGGGGGAACGAGAATGATAGTGCCGGTGTCGAGAAAGAGAGAGTGAAAGAGGGAGCTTGCGAGAGACGACGAGGACCAGTGGAGATGTGTATATATATATAGCTGTGTACGTGTGTACACGTGGTGAGAAAAAATCTATTCCCTCGCTGTTTGTCATCCCCGGTTATAGGGTTGGCAGTTTGCTCGTGTTTTTCGTCAGCCGAGAAGAAATGGCATCGTGGATATAGAGAACCATCCGTATATTGCCATTATTATAGGGTTGATCCCTCGCAATATCAAAAGTAATTAATTCTAATCAATTTGTCTCGCTTCTCTAATATAATATATCCGTAAATATACACTAAAGCTAATTACATAGTATGCAATTCAGTATAATATAAACGATCTACAAAAAGCAGCATATTTATATTCTGATAAATCATATGACGCAAACTAAAACATATTCCCTTACCCAAACTTTAGCCGAACTGCATTTGCGTCTGCGAAATATACGCGAATTTCTTAACCGCAATTTTATATACGCGCTAGCACGCGAAACCCGTCAAACTATAATTGCTCCAATAGATCCTCGAGCTCGCACAAAACAAGGCGAAATACCACTGGCGGAAACCTATCCTCTCCTCCCACACTGGGCCTGTCAAGCGCCTCAACCTCACCCTCCAGCAGCAGCAGCAGCAGCAGCAGCAGCAGCAGCAGCAGCAGCTCGTCGGAAGAACTTTGGAAAGTCGAGAAACTCCCATGTCTCCCTCTCGCACACTCTCTCTTGAGAGAGAGAGAGAGAGAGAGGACGAAGAAAAGAGGACAAACTGCGCGCACCGGCAAAAACTCACCCCTCTCGGGACATATATTTAACGTGCCTTTCTCCCTTCCTCGTCCACACCCCCACCATCTCTCTGTGCTCTCTCGCGCGTTGCATCGAGCACGTGCGCGCGCGGTGTTTACGGCAGAATCGCTCTTCCGTGAAAAATCATCCCTCGTAATTAACACGCTCCCCCCGTGCCCGCGCACGCCTGACCCCAGCGTTTGCTTATAGTTTTCTGTCTCTCTCTATATATACGTGTGCGAGAGGGGGTGAGCTGTATGTATGCTGGCTGGCTTCGCGCTTTTCTCGACTTTCGAGCTGTGCACGTGTTGGTTGCCGGTGTAAGGTCTCGCTCTTTCTCTTTCGCTCGAGAATCCAAGCGTGCAGAATGAAAGAGAGAGGGGAGATAGGGACAGGAGCGAAAGGCTGCACTTGTTCGGGTCTTTATTAAAGCGCCCGGTAACCGCGCCGTGAAATGTGACATCAATGTGCATGTGTGTCGGCGAGTGCATGCAGGGACAGAATTATAGATAGTTATGTAAGGGGCGTGGAACGGAACGTTTTAGATTTTGAATAAATTTGTCATACTAAAAACCATGCAGAATACGATAAATTCTTTAATTCACGCTGACTAACGTTTGTTTATTGAAAGATATACTCTTTCGCTTACAGGCATGAGTTTTTTTTTTCATCGACAAAATACTTCTTGTTACAGTAACTGTAGCGTTTTTGTTCGTACAAATCATACGATGAAAGATACTGCACGATTATAAAAGACCCTTCCACAGTACACTCATATAAATGTAAGAAATAACGTGTAGCCAACACAAATATTTACATTATAAGAAAAGACACAGCGATATGCCAGCAGCATTCGTAATAAAAAAGGATCATAAATAATATCCCTTCGAGCCACTCCATCAACAGTGGTTCATAAAAATTTGACGACCGCACACCACGCATCATATACGCTCGCGAACCATCATCGTATCAGGGGATATCCAGGCGTCGCAGAGGGGCTCGCACTGAGAGGCTGCTGCTGTTGCTGCACCGCTAGTTTTTCGAGTACTATACGAGGCTTCTCTCTTTTGGTGCTCAGCCGAGCGATTCATCGGGCCGAATAATAATTCGTCACGGCTATATAAACATCACTCTCGCGCGCCGCGGGCACACGTGCTCTTCGTCGCGGGTGATTTATGGAGATTTTTATTGGACGGATTGATTCCGCGCGCATGCGCGCCTTTTATTTGCTTTCATTGCTGGCTCGATTGTGCGGAAATATTATTTAGAGCGCTCGCTCGCTCGCTTGTCCCGAGAGCCGTAAACGATACGCTCGATAATTTCATTAGAGACGCGCAAATTGTTTTGCGTGTAATATTCGACACGCGTGTGGGGGGAACCGCCCCCTAGCCGACTATACATATAGGTGCTGTGTAATTGCATCAATTTTTGTGTACGCGTTTACGCGCTTCACATCGATTAAGTTTGCGAAGGGGTGTGTGGACAATATTGTTTTGAATGCGACTACAGAAATAATTTACGTTACGAATAGCAATGCACATACTTTTATTCTCCTCTGTATGATATTTCGCAGTATACACATCATATAATATATTCGGTAAAGTATATTAGAAAATCGGACATAATTTGACGAAATGAGAAAGTAGTATAGAATGAGTCTAAAATTCAGGCATAACTTTATATCAACGAGTACTTCAACATTTCCGTATTTTCTAAAATAATTCACAGATTTTATTACAGGAGAGGTTGAAGTTCATCGTTTACAAGGTTAAGCGTCCATTAAAACTTGTAGCAAACGTCAAACAGTAAATTGTGTATACATATAAACTTTCTACATTTGAAATTTACAACACATTTACCTTCCGTCCTTTAATTTTGACCGATCATACATATTCTAATTTTCTAATGCTATATTCAGAAAATAGTACGAAAATAAAACATTTCAAACCATTACACGAAAATTTATTCTATAGTATAACAACTTATTCATACACATATACAATTCCCAAGTTTCATAATAAAATGCCTGAAATTCAATGGAAGAGTAAAAGGAAAAAGTCGGCGTGATCGCTCACTTAACTCCACCCGGCAAAATCTCTCTGCTGCGCGCAGCCACCTGGCTTCTTGCTCGCCATCGAATCACGTCCTCCCCGGAATATTCGCGAGAGATATCGCATTACGACAAAACGACCTTAGCTGCCTCGATCTCCTGGCCGCGTCTCCACCGCGAGTCGCGAATTCCCGGACAAGCCGGAATCCCTTCGGCCGAGACACGCGCGTACAGCAGCCCCACAGCGTCGAATTATATACGCGCACGCCCGCCAAGAGAACGAGTAGAGAGGAAAAGTCGACCGGAGCACATACACGCGTGTACACCCGTGCGCATATGAAATACGTCGCGTACACGGGGATCTTCGAATTCCCGCGCGACTGAAGCGTGTCTACGTCCCCCGCGCGCGCATTAAATTCGACGTCGCGCGAGCGTGCAAAAAATGCCGAGCAAAAGGTAAAGCGGCAGGCGCGGTGTACCGGAGAATATGCCAGAGAAGTGGCGCTGCTGCTCGTTTTTCAATATGCATGCTTCATTTTGCGCGCGCTTAACCCCGTTGTTTCGTCTATTTTCCGCTCGATTTCGTTCCGCGCTTCTGGTTTTACGGCCGTCGCCGACGTTGCGCCGCAGCTGCACTCTGTATAGGTCGTGGCAGGTTCGCGGCCGTACTGAGCTGCGAAAGCGTGTATTAGGCGCTCGAAATATGGACGAAAATATTTCTACGTTCAGAGAGATTTACTGGCCGAAATGCAAAATAATATTTTACTGTTTAAGGGCGCGCACGCTCATTAATATCCGCGTTGGCTGTTATACTGTTGGGTGCGCATTTAGAATGCTAGATTGTTTTGTTTATTAGTTCTTTTGTATGTACTAACATCATGAGCATATTCAAAATAACTGGAATTCTAATTTTGAACATTCTGTTTGATACAATAAAGAATTATCTTTTTAAATTAAAGCTATATGAATATAATAATGGTTGAAATAGTATTTGATTTTAATAATAAATGAGGCAATATCCAGCCCATTGTTTATTAAGGTTTCTTCATCATGTTCATAACAGTTTATTCAATACAATATCTGTTATACCTCGCCTTCGCTGGAGAGAAACATTGAATGTAGGTCAGGTAATATCGGGGCTGCACGTAGCCCGGAGGCACCGATATTGACCTCTTATTTCCAAAGTTCAAATCCCGGGCAAGCCGAAATATACTTTCGAGAGGCGACTCCGTCTTATCGTGGAAATTGCCTTTATGGAAAATTCATGTTTCACTATGCAGATTAAAAAGATCATATCGTGACGTAGCACACAGCGCGCGACACATTAAAATACGCCTCGTAAAATCCTAGCTCCCGCTGCTCTTGTTCTCTTTCCCTGATCTCTCGTGCACCCACATAGCACACTCCCATATAGCACACGACCGTGCTATCCGTTTCGCGTCGCAGCCACATATGTATATACGCATACCCAGAGAGCAGCTCGTACACGCACACATATACGCATACGTAAAATGCGGCGTATGGCTACGCAAGTGGCATGCGGGATCCGTCAGGGGCATTCAAATATACAGAGTGGTATTATTTATGAGCGTGCGCGAGCGCGGATATATACGGCGGACGCGGATTCAGCCCGTCGCGAAAAATGAGCGGCAGGAGAGAAAGAGAGAGAGAGAGAGAGACGGAGGAGTGGAGAGTGATGTGTATGTGTGTACAGAGAGAAAGAGAGAGAGAAGGGGGTAAAGGGGGAAAGGCGAGGAGACCTCGCGCGGAATGTTGTGCCGGGCTAAGCAGAGGCAAGGAGGAGGGCGAGTTATGTCTATCACGTATGCAGATGGTCCGGGCTATGGGTAGAGGGAAAGAGTGAATAAGCGAGGAAAAGAAAATAAGTGCGTAGAATACCTTGTCCAAAGGGACGAGTAGTTGAGAATTTAGATTTTAGTGGTTTCACCTAAACGATTATGTTTTATACACTGCAATGTTCATTAAGAAATGAATTTATATATATGAAAAGATTTCAAAGGATTTACGAGGGCTAGTTTCGTTATTTTGCATAACAATTTGAGATTTATAAATGATTATACTTACATTATTCATTAAGAAATTGAAAAAGAAATAATCATTTCTTAATTGTGACAGGAATATGTATTAGAGGTTAAATTTTTTTTATGCATTTAATAAACTGCATTTGTATAACATTTCAAAGTTTACAAAGCTACAAATCACAGAAGATTCACTGCAATGAAAATAAAAACATTTTATCTTGTGAAAAAAGGCCTCGAATAAGCGAAATGAAAAAAAAGAGTAGCGAGAAAGGGAAAAGTGAGGATGGGAAGGATGAAAGCGGGAGAAAGAAGGACGACGACGCGTGAGAGAGAAAAACGAGAGGGAGCCGAGGCCTTCGTCGGCGCTTAGCGACGTGCAAATAAATATCGTCACGTGCGCGTGCGCTTTCTCTCTCCCTCTTCCTCTTTTTCGCGAGAGGACGATTCGCTTAAAAGGTCGCATCTTTTGACACGGGAGTATCTCATCCTCCTCCTCCTCCTCTCTCTCCAGGCCTCCTTTTTTCATGCGGTTGGCTTCACCTCCTCTCTTTCTCTTTTTCATTCGCTCATTTCGCCTCTCTCCTCCTTTTTTCCCGTCACACTTGGCCTTTTTTATTTATCTCGCGCGACGTTTTGTTTCTTGATACCCGTGCGCGTGCGCGCCCAGCCCTTTGTTCCTGCCCCGCAGCGCGTGCGTGCAATTAATTCGAATGTTAGATGATTTTAGAGGCTCATTATTTAAGAACGATGCTGTGATATTTCAAATCAGTCGAGTGTATATATCAAAGTTTTTGGGCCGGAGAAATAAGAAAGATTGGGTGACAGAAATATTTTCGGAAAGTGATATTACCGTTGCGATTCTTTATGAAAAAATGCCTGTCTTATCGTTTCGTTTAAACAGTAACTTTGTTTTTTCTCCACTTGAAATATTTTTAATTTTTTACTCGTGGAAGATGAGTAACCGAAATTTCATCTTGGAATCATCAATACGTACCATCACTGTGTACTTCTTCAATGAAAATTGAAATAACGCCACGCAAAAACATTTTCACCCAAATTCCTCCGCAATGCTCCAATTACTCCAAAGCATGTACTTAGAATAAATTTTTCCTCATAAAAAGCCTACATCCGAAGTGACGCCGCAACCGTGCAACGCTCGTTCTCGTGAACTCTAGCAAGCGCGAGTTGCCGCTTGCCAGCAGAGTATTTTCCGGTGTTTGCTCGGAACACCGAGCCGGCGTTTCATTTCGAGAGTGCACAGTGCGAGGCTCTTGCGGTTCGCGTAAGTCGCTCGCTGCACTAGCTGCAGCTGAGAGAGACGCGGTCGACGAGTGCTAGAGTTTCGTTAAAATTTATTAAGCCCCTGCGGTTTAATTAAAATATTGGAAAGCGCTCGGTGTCAGAGGCAATAAAGGATTAGGATTCGAACAATTATATGAAGGTCTTTGCGGAGACGAAAATTTAAATCAGGGCTGCACGAAAGCAAGACGTTATTTAAAAACCATCTCGACAGCTGGTCCATTCACATTCAACACAAATATTTAAACAATTCTCGCTGACATTTAACTCATCAAATCTCATTAAACAAAATATGTTTACAATATATTTGTCAGATAGGAATTCGTTTCACAAACCTAATATAAGTACTAAGTATCAGTTTTGACTTATTAATCTATAAGCAAGAATAATTATAATTTTTGTTCATAACACACTAATATTTAAATTCCTCATATATATAATTAAATTTACACATAACATAAAGATTTATAATGAACAAATCACGAAGTCAGTTATAGCACATGATCCCTTTCCTTGAAATTATACTAGTGATATTGACAGAAATTATTGTAAAAAGTGGTAAAAAATGTTACAACCCAAAAATGATTACTTTGTCAGTCAATAACTAAAGCATCACTCCCTGGAGAAATTCGGAGAAAATAAAAAACTTTCTGACGAGCCGCGACATTAACTCGCCACAACCAATATATACTATATACCTATAGCCACCTCGTTCCCGCTCCTTTCCCTCTGACCCCGGAATTTTTTCGCACCAACACATCCTCTCGCTCGAAGCTCCGCGTTCGGCAATAACCCCGTGAGCTCGCGCGCATCTGCAAGTATGGCCGAACGGATGAATCTCCATCCATTGCCCTGTCAGGCCGGGGAAATTTCAATAAGCCAATTCGGATAATGGATCGGCACGCGCGCTACACATGTACACACGTGCGCGCTCGTGGGGATCGACGAGCGCCACTTATTCCGGAGAGAGAAAGAGAGAGAGAGAGAGAGCGCGCGAATCCTTCGCCACTGCGTGCAGTCTGGGTATTGTGCGCAGCCCCGCGTGCTCGAGAGGAGAGTCATTGTCGATCTCGAAGCGAGAGAGAGGGAGAGAGAGAAAGATAGAGAGAGATGGAGACGGATCGCTCGCGGAAAGATGGACGAGACGCGGGGCGAGCGAACGCGCGAAGCGAGTTAAGAGGATCGAAGGAAGAGTTAGCGTTTTTCATTTGTTTATTGCTTTCCGAAGCAAATTTTTTTTCATAGGTAAAAGTTTTTCTTGTTCTTAAAAATTTATATTATACATCTTTTGGCGCATGGAAACTGATTTTTAACATAGCAGAATTATACTGACGGTAAAAATATTGACTAACTGCTGTAGAGTCCATTAAAGCATGGACCGTATAGAAATTATTATGTCGGAATCGATACGTCTAGCCAGAAATGAAAAATTTATCTGACTGTTCCAGCATGAAACCACATATTTTATTTGCAGTGCATTATTTATCTTGATATTGTAAAACTAAAGCGGTAAAAGTATAGATTAAAGGGCAGGTAATAAAACTGAAATGAGTCAATTGATTAGTTAATTTTTAATTGATCGGAAACCTATACAATGTTGGCAAAACCGATAATGGCAACTTTTCTCATCACCTTAATGCACCTCATTTTATTCGAGTTCTGCACTGGATTTATCGATTAAACTTTATTAATTTTTGTTACAGTATTTTAATGGAAAATTTTTCAATAACGCTTCCTTTGAATTTGTAAGTGTTTTCAAGCGCATACGTTTAAACTTTCCCTCGTTCAATTCAAAGGGTCAAAGTTTTATATTACGTATTCTATCAGCATTTTTTATAAGCAATATATGAAAAAATATTGAAGTAAAAGTTTATTATTTACAACAAGACCGTAAAATAAATTAAAATTCTTCCTTATTTCGACCCACGTAATAAATTTGCAATCGACAGCGTGTATTAAGACCGCAAATTGCATTTATTGTTCAAAACATCTACTTATTAATAAAAAACCGCGCTGAAATGCAAGCACCTCGCACAAACAAAACCGGAACGGCAAGGCGAGTCCGTACATATATACATACGGAGAGAGAGAGCAGACGCAAAAGGGGCAGCACTTTTTCCTTGGCCACTCAACGCGGAAGTGCCGTTTAGAACGGCGCCAAAGAAAAAGGAGAACGAGATCACACGGTCGCGCTTGGGGGGGAGGGGAAAACGAATGCTCTCGTACACTACGAAATTGCTCCGCCACTGCTGCTGCTCGTGACACGCGCGGCGCTCTCAACTCGCTGTTTAACAAAAATTCGCGCATACCTACACACACGCGAGCGAGCCGCGCGGTAATTAAAAAGTCTATCGGAGCGCGATGAGGCCCATTCAGCTCTGCCGAGAGGCAAATTAGCCTGGTATACGCTGCTGCGGGGGATTCTGGCGCTCGCGTGTATATATCTGTATATGTATAACAGCACAGAGAGCAGCGGGAAAATGATTATATTTGCAAATTGCGAGTGTCACTTCGGGGTGGCTTTGAAGAGGGCAGCGCAGGGCTGCTGCTCTTTCGGGAGGCCGTTTTGCGCGTGCGCATTGCACACAGGGATCCTTCGCGCGAAAATCTAATTAGGGCTTGTCGACCGTGCACGCTCTCTAGCCGGCGCGATAATGATTCATGGGCAATGATGAATATGGGATGAGCGCGTGGATGGTAATTTACGTGTGATTAAAGTGCTGTGGGTGTTTTGCTTTTTCATTAACAGCGGGACTGGGAGCTCGTTGCCGCGTGCTAATCGCTCGCGAATAAGTGCACGCAAGGTGCCTTCTTTTATTGCCAGGCCATTTAAATATGCTTCTAAGAAGTTACTTCATTTTTACCTATTTTATTGAGTTCGTATCTTGCGTAGTGGTGAATGTAGATGTATATTTTAAGAACACATTTAAACCAAAATGTTATTACTAGATTAAATGATTAAAATTAATATTATTAAATTCCTTTTTCTATGGTAATTTTCAAACAATCGGTTTTAAAAAATAACTTATCAATCTTTCTACAATTGAACCACTTGCATATACAACTAGGACGTAGATATAGAAATTTTGAGAAAAACTTTATCATAGCTACAATGTATGCGTTTAGTCTTCCATATTCAATACAAAAAGTAAATACCAAGAATTAGCTTTCTAATTTACTCTATATTCACATACAAGAAGCTTTTGTGGTTCTTTTCATGTACAACATCTCATTTCACACGCCGAATTACAGTCGTGAGAACATTTTTTTTTCAGAAACACGTGACCTCGTTAACGCGGCTAAACGAAAAAAATTCGGAGCACCCCAGTGCACCGGAAAGAGTATACCTATATAACAGCGCGCTTCCAACCTGCAGTACCGCGTTCCCCTCAAAAAAAGGAAACAAAAACAGGTCCTTTGTTTCCCGAAAAATAGAAAATGCAGCCGAAACACGAAACAAATTAGGCAAAACTAGAGAACACGCGGGATACGCATGCACACGCATAGTTCCGCCGAAGAATGCGCCGGAAACCGATCGACTACCAACTGTTCGGTCATGGCCGCAACCGCCTCTCTCACCTATGCGCAACGCTTTTCCCTCTGTCTTATTTCCTCGTGACAGCACGCGCACCCGGCCAACTGTTGACAACAGTCACTGCCTGTCACCGCGGGACGCACAAGTGGATAAACACACTGGAGAGCTGCAGCGCGCGCCTATGCGGAGACGCGTTAAATGCTAATTGCCTGATGCTTATCTCGTTGACGTAATTTACCGGTCATCGTCGTTGCAGTGTCGATTATAAACTAGCGGGCCTATACGCGCAAGACCAGCTCTCTGTGTCTCTTTTTCGTATATAAAAGTTCCGGAAACACGGAATGTTCACTAACCGCGAAGTACTATACAGGCGCGTGTGTTCACGGTTCTGTTGTTTTACATGTGAAAACGATACACGGAATGCATGTAAATGCGTTTAGCGGTTTTGTGCGCGTGTAGAAGAGAATACAATGAGCTATTGGGATGGGTCTGTAATGAAATAGTTTTTGTAAATATCATTAATTATTCTGTGTTTGTATTATTTTAAATAGAACTGTTTACAGTATATTTCCGTAAATTGAATAAAAACTTTATGAAATTCACAAAATTGTTTAAGGTAGTTCCTCATCCCGAAAAGATTTTATTGGACAATAAGTTTTATTATGGTTTGATTAATCTTACTTGTTTTTCATCCGATTTTAATGAGTAAAGGCTCATTCGATTCTGTAAAACATTTCATTTGGAATAATTACAACGAGGAAAAATTTAAGAAATATTCAAAGACTTCAAAATTATTTTCTATAATTTATAATCTTATAGACCAATTTGTATATAAACTATAGTCCTTCAAGCCACTCGCATAATATTTTCAAAATTTCTCCTCGACCAGGTGAAATATTTTTAAGATATCGAACTAGACTTTATTTATTAAAATCGAATGAAAGATTCCTGTAATTACTGGATAATTTTTTAAACCGATAATATCTGCACTTGCAAATACAATTCTTGCTCAAAACCAAATTTTTTCCCAACACCTAGAATATCCCTCATTTACATACATCGTTACTCATATTTGACCAAATAAAAACGATAATTATTTCTCAACAACATCTTTTCGGGATGTTTTAAATATATTAATTATATCTATCAATTCTTATAATAAATATTATAGAAAATCCAAAACTGCAGAGATACTATCCACTGCCAGCGCACTACCTTTCTCCGTTGTTTTTGTTGAGCAACCCACTATTCACCGCAAACACTAGCCGCGCAAAACTTGTAATATAGTAAAGCAAATATTTACAATCGCAGGAGCGGACAATGCGGCTGCTTTAACGCGGAATAAAAGCATATATTGATTTTCCGCGCAGCATCACGACGACGACGACGTAGCACACAGCTTATATATATTTCAAACACGGCGAGTCGCGGCGGGCTAGTACTTAAAATTGAAAATCATAGAGTGAAACGGAGAGCAAGAGAGAGAGAGAGAGAGTACATAAGTCGGCTATTGTCCAAGGCTTTCTCCTCGAGGCCGTCATCTCGCGGAGATTCGCTTTCCGATATCCGGTAAACGTCGCGGCCACGGCCACGTGCATACAGCATGCATGGCTGATAGACATCGTCGCCGGCGAATAAATTGCAGCATATAT
>JAPYZO010005202.1:0-10477 GCA_030522905.1 Torymus flavipes | reverse complement strand
GAGATGAGTTGGCAGTGGGAGGAGGAGATGTATCGATGTGTATATACATATATCAATAACGGAGGATGTATTCTATTACGTTCTTGGAAATCGGCTTTGAAAATTATTATTTAATTTTCGAAAAATAAAGAGCGCGTATAATCGCTCGTTTATATATACTTATATATACTCTTCGCAATTATATTCCACTGTAGCTCGTTCTCGTGACTCCGATTGATTAGAGCAATCAGGCCGAAAAACAAACTCGCAAAAACTGCTCCATATAACTCGGCAAAAAAGCACCGCACCTGTACATCCCCCTCCCGTTTCGACAAAAATCCCCTCACAGAGGCGTAAAATTGCCACGTACTTACACGCGCGTCCCCCGTAATTTTACCTCGCCCCGCGCGCAAAATCTAACGAACAAAAAGCGGGAAAACTCGCTACACATATATACTCTCGCGCAGTCATTACCGCGGCGCGCGGCATCCCAAACAAATCAAAACAAAAAGCATATCCCTTCCTATGTATACGTATATATATATATCGATCGACTTTTGCGTGCCGTGTAATCCCCGAGATATAGGAGGAAATGACGCGCTCTCCTTTATCTGTACACATGCGGGTAGATGGCCTGTGTATAAAGGAGAAGCAGATGAATTTTTTACCGATGCGCACACGCGAGAGAGAGAGAGATGATCGAACGTGAGCAATCTCGCGGTGGCGGCCGTCGGCGCAATTAGGAAATCCATTTGACGTAATTGCGCGAATGAACGCATAACCAGCCGACGCCGCTGCCGCCGTGGCGATGGCCAGCAGCTACTGCAGCAGCGCTTAATCAAACGGCGCCCTCGCGAGCGTTTGATGGCTGAGAAAAATTATATTGAGGGTTATGAGTGCCTTTTTTTGGGAGGAAAACAGAAACAAAAATTATTTTTTTGAAATAAGCAATTTTTAGTACCAAAATATTTATACATAATGGTGATAGAAAACGCGAATAAAAAAATATATAAGTGTTTTTCATTATTCACCGTACCATTATTTATACGGTTGCGGGTGTTAAAAATATATGTCATTATATAAAAGCTTTTAACAAAATATTATGCAATTTTATACCAAAAATAAAAGGACAAAATAACCTCGGGATTTTCACCGTATTGAATAACAGCTTCGCAGCTTGCGATCAATATGCGAATCTCCGAACCCTCGCCAAATTAATAACCAACTTTACAGCCATCCAAAACAATATCTCCATGATACGTCATTTACATATCGAGCCTCTGCATCTTGCACTGACGTATACCCGCGCGTCTCTGACATTTTTTCCCTTATCCGCGCTGAAATCTCCCTGTTATACGCAAATGCATACAAATGCGTTCTTAATAACGCGGCTCACGCGTTCAACGCAAAACACGCGACAATTAACGGGTCCCCGCCGGGGAACGATCTTCCTCCTCCCACCTGCGCGTCGTTTGGCTTTCGAATTCTCGAGCGAAAGAGAAAAGAAGACGCGCGCGGTCCATCGTCGCGCGCATCAGCGTGAGAAAAAAGACACGCCGCGGGTACTTTATTTTAGATACGGCCTATTACACCTGTAACGGTAATGAATATTTATAGACGAGAGAGAGTGAGAGAGGCGCCTTCTTCTCCAGTCCTACTTATACCGCCCGAGAGCAGCTCAGTTGTTTCGGTCAGCAGCTTTTATCGCCCGGTCGTATTTTTATATGTATATAAATACTTATATGCATCGTCGCGTATGTGCGAAATGTATAAATCACACACAACAGTATCAGTTGATCGCAAAAGAGTCTCTAGATCGATCGGAAATTTGTACCTATAAGATACGCTATAGTTTAATAATGCGCAGTCGATGAATATTTATGACGAACGGGAGAGAGACGCGCAGTGGATAGGCGTTTCCGAGAAAAAGGTAAAAAATTGTCGCTCGCGCATAATATAGGCGGGCGTGGACACCTCGGCGGGGTTTCCCTTTTATTTACCTATCTCGAGAGAAAGAGAGAGAGAGACACGTTTTTCGGCCTCGCCAGCTGAGTTATTATATTGAGATAGCGGTGATATTTATATATATAATTAAAAACGCGCGGTTTCGGGAAAATTTGGATGGAAAGTTATAATCTGGATTCCCTAAATCAAAGCTGAAAGAAAAAGAAAAAACGGTTTACCTATATCTATCAGATACCTATATCAATATATTCATATAAGCGTGTGATTGCTTTAATTACCGTAGCGAAACTTTTCATCTCTATGATCTATACCACCCGATCTCGGCATAAATGCGACTTTTAAAGCCTCTACCTTTCCTATAAACGCGGCTCCGACGACTCGAATCAATCAAAATCCGCGCATACGCGTAAATAATAGAATCGATGAATATGAATGCGCGCGCGCGCGCGTAATCTATGAAAAGCCATTACTTTGGCCGCGACGTGGAAAGCGCGGATCGATTTTAAGATGTATATAAACATTGTGAAACGCTCTCTCGTCCATTAAAAAGTCGCCATACTTTCTATGCGCGGGGAGCTATCCTCTCGGCGCGTGGGATATAGGATTACGCTTCTCGGTATGCGCGCACGCGCGCGGGAGCTTGTAATTTGGGTTGCATAAAGATTTTTATAGACGCCCGTAATTAAATGGGGGGAGAGCGAGATATACCGTAAAAATTAATACGCGGCTTGTTGTCGGTATGTACGAAAAAACAGCAGCCAGACATCACGCGCTCGTTATATTGAGGCTTGTAATGGGATCGAATGATTGCCTCTGATTTATGCTCCGCCACGAAAATTATACATATTAAATTATAACTTGCCTATTATACATCTTATCTCTATACCTACTTTATCGCTACAATAAAGTTATTATATTTACAACAAACGTCAGCGAGATTCTGATCGTCCTTACATAACCAAAATATATGTACGAATTCTCAACCCGAAAAAAAGAGAGACAACAATCCGCATTCCTTCGCGCGTAGCTAACCTCGAAACCTCGACTATCACGCGAAAAAAGAAGAACCGGGTCCTCTCCACCTTCGTCATATCTCTCTTTCTCTCTCTGTCTCCAGCTATTCGATGTATCCCGCTGGGCGCGTGGAGAGCTGGCTCCTTATGTCATCGATAAAATTCACGCAGCCGCAGCCGTCGATGCTACTTACGACGATTTAGATAAAATACGGCCCGGGCCGTTAATTACGGTCGAGACAGGGAAAGAGATAGGTATAGAAGCGCACACCTGCGCGTGCGCCGCCTACGCGAGCGACGAGCCTCATCCGACTGGATTCACACGGCTCACTTCTTTTTCTTTTGAGAGAGATGATTTTGTATGGGAGAGAGAGGCTTTTTTGTCGGAGTTACGGGATTCTAATGCATCTGGGAGGAGTGAGAGTGTGTGGTTTCGATGAGTGGCTCATCTTTATATTTTAATGAAAGGGGTTTGGTATAATAAGGGCGATATTTAATTTTGTTTTATGTATAGGCGACCGCTAACCCGCATATATTTGCATGGAAATGCGTTCGTAATTTAATTTTTCTATATACACATTAAATAAAATAATAATATCACACCAATCTAATTATATACATGTTCTTTGTGTTTCAGGTGAGTAAACAAACCAATCACTGCGGCCCCTTCAACTTCCTCCATCGTACGTGAGTTACAATAGAAAATATAATTTTCGCTAAAGGACACAGCGACATCCCCTTTAAAAAGCCAATACGCTCCAATACCAACGCAAACCCGTTTAAAAAACTTCTAACGGGACCCCAGCAACTCTCGATGAGAGCTAGAGAGCAATTAGCTTCCCCGCCTCTTCCCTCCCCCTAAAAATCAACTCTCCCTCTCTATCAACTATATAACGACATCACTCCACGAAAAAGCCGTTAACAACCTTACGCACACTCCATCATCCAATCTGTCGCGCATTCGCGGTCGTTACGTACCGTATATACACGCAACATGACGAAATTACCCCGGGGATCTATCTCTCGGCGTAACGCTCTCCCTCTCTCTCGTGCAGGGGGTGGAAAAGCAGCTCGCTCTCGCGCGTGCCGCCCGAGGGGGTGGCGCGCTCGACCTTGACCGTGAATCCCTCTTTCGCTCTCTATCCACCCTCTACACCCAGAGAGAGAGAGAGAGAGCGAGAGAGATGATGCAGCACACGTGGGGGGTCGCACGGTAGCTCTCTCTTTCTCTCTCTCTCGGGGAAATCAATATCAACGCGCGCGCGAAAACCAGTCGACCCTCCACCACCTCTCCGCCCGGCGTGTGCGCGCGTGTGGGTGAGGGAGTACGGAGCCACCGCCACCAGCTGATCCGCGGCAGTTCAAAGGATGCTGCGACCTTGACGCGAGCAGTCGCGCCCGCGCGACGAGAGGGAGAGTTGTAAAGTGCATTGCGCGTTACGAGCCGCGACGCCGGGTTTAATAGAGGGTGAGGAGTGCGAAGCTGGTGTGTAGGAGCAAAGGTTCGCGAAGTTTGCGCACCGTATATACGGCTGAGAGGGTGAGTTGCGTGACGGATGGCTCTCGGGGTTGTTTGCGAGGTTAGTGATACCTAGTACTTGATGTTTTGCTGCGCGTGTGTGTACGTATGCGAGTGTGATTTATGTGGCCGGTGCAGGTGAGAGAGGAAGTTTATTCTTTTTTTCTTTTTTTTTTTTTATCGAGAGGTGTGGCGGTGCTGTGCGGCTCGTTTATGCGCAGTTTGAGAGGTTGTGATGGTTAGGTGCTGACGATGGCTGTAAGTGGATTTATTTTAAGTTGTAGCTTAAGCTTGTAAAAACTTTAAATGAATTTTCTTTTACTTTTGTAAATGTTTGGAATGTTATTATAGGAATAATTGGTTACTGTTTTTATCATTTCGTTTCTACTTATAATCATGATAATATAAAAATTATTAGTTTATAAATAATTTAACGTCAGTAAATTAATTTTATTCTTGGAACAATTTCTATTCTTTATTACACTTGACTACTTTTGTGTCAACTGAAGCGAGTTCGTGTATCAAAGAATGTTACAATTAAATTCCTTTGCATTTACTGTAACTAAAGTTGCAGCATTGCTATTTAGTCAAAATGAACCAAACGAGAAAAGAATTTCACCGTAAAAATTTACGAATTCTCAGCATCCACTCTCCATTCTATTAACAACTAACTTTTATTACGATTCTCTAATTGCTAGCGGAATATTCATACGATGTACTTCGAAAACCTCCTTTTTTTTCTTTTTTTTTTCTTTTTTTGCTGCGCAAGCTATCGTGACAAAATTAAAATTCACTTGTTTACCCTGTTTTTACGCCTCTGGATCGCCTTCTGTTTACTTTTTTCAAACACACGTGTCTGCGCTGCTTCACCTTGCACATGTGTATATATATCCATCACAATAAATTCATCATCCATACGCGCTCTTTTATAATTAAAAAGCGCGGCACGTGCTACTACTAATATATACTCCGTGCCTTTATCCGCATTTAGATCTGCGTAGTAGTACGTAATACACGAGTAGTTCTATTATTTAATAGGCTTTTTATCGGATAGCTAATTTTAATTGAGGCGACGGTTAATTTAGCGGCGAGTTTTAGGGTCTCAATTATAAATATAGAAAATTTGTGTGAGATATTTTTTTTTTTTTATAAGTTATAATAATACAGTGTTGTTATGCTCATGGGGCGAATTTAGTGGTGCATGGTGTACCCTACACAATTTGTTATTTAAATCCAAACTTTTTTATCCAGAATTCTAATAAAAATAAATAATTTTTTTTAATGTATATATTTTTTTTCATACTACCTTTAATTTTCTTCTATATTACCAACCAAAATAATAAGTTATATATCATGATGCCAAAACAAAGATCTACTGTAAGCCTATAAAAATTACCAAAAATATCATATACCAAAATCAGGGAAATACATAAGTACGCCTCTTACACTCGCTCATAAAACATTAACCTCTCCCGCGCGGCCTACCCAATATCTATTTTCAGCAATTACCCAGCGCACCTGCGCGTATATCCACACCCCACACCAAACCGCGAGCAACAGTATCACCCCACACCTCTTTCCCTTTTTCCAACCACCGTCACACGTCGATGAATAAACTATCGCATTCTCTCTCTCGCCACGCGCTCAAAAAAAGAGAAGAGACCAAAGCGTCGATTTTTTTACTGCCGCGACACGCGCTCCACGTGCGCGCACGTGTGCAACTTTAAAGCTCTCTCCTCTCTCTATCTCTCTCTCGCTTTTAAAGCGTGCAAACACGAGCGCTCTGTGCTTCTCCGGTGACCCCCTTTAACACGAGCGCTCTCGCGTTCTCCCGGCGAAACTCTCGCTCTCTCCAACATACGTGTGTGCTTGCGCTCGCGTGTGTATGTGTACGCCGCTGTGTGCCACGCGCCGCGCATCATCCCGGCGGTAGCAGCGGCGTCTATCGATCGACCCCCGCGCGCCGGTCCAAGTTCGAGGCTGGACGTTCGCGCGAGAGAGGGAGAGTTCGAGGTCGCGGGGTGGTGTGCTACTACTACTGCTGCTGGTGGTGGTGGCGCGCGTCGAGGAGATTTTCTTCCTAGAAAGAGAGGGAGGGAGTATAGGTTTTGTATGATGGTGCAAAGGTTATGTTATTGCGTAGCAAACATGTATCGGAATTTCACTAAAGTACGGAATAATGATTTTTTATAAGAAACTAATCAATTTTTTCGACGTTTCCAATATATCTATATGTTCATTTTTCATCCTTTTCTTCGACCTCTCAATTTCTTCACCCAAAATCAGTAGTAAACAACAATCACCCTTCCTCTCGTTCTTCTCTCCCTAAAACCCCCGGTCCCCAGCTGATACACGAAAAAAATCCACTTCCAAAGCCACCTCCGAAACTATCCCATTACGCAAGTCCCTCTCTACTCCGGTAGCCCGAGAGCGCCTCCTGATTGCGCGCCGGTATACGCCTCTTTCCCACTTAATGACCCGACGCTCTGCCGCCACCGCCGCTACCTGCGCGCTCTCGGAAATTGATCGGCGCGAGCGTCTCTCGATCATCATCTCTCTCCCCCTCCTTGCCGAGACGCCGCCGACGGTATTATCATCGGGAATGCAACACGACGACCGCGAGAATTATTGTAATAGATAAACGTACCGAGAACTCGTTTTTGCGGCGGCGTAGGCAGAGTTTTTGTGTACAGCTGCGGCAATACTAACCGGGGATTGTTTTTTCGCCTGTGTATGTGTGTTTTACGGAATTTCGTGATGGTGGCAATGAAACGTGGATTATTGGGAGGTTGCGTGTGCTTTTAATTAATTTTATATGGCAGCGGTGAAGTCCGAATAAAGCTTGAGGATTATAATATCGAAGTATTGGTTGGGAATATGTGTATGGTGGAGCATAATAAGCATTATAGTTTGTATTTTAATTGATTCAACCCATAATTGCGCATTTTATTCATGCGTGTGCATGTATACACACGCTTTATCGATAAATTTAGAAAGAAATAAGCAATTACAATGCTCGCGCATCAGCAAATACTTAATTGATAAAGGCCTTTTTCAAAGAAAGCCGTTTACCGTATAAACAAGAGAAAAATATATACACACACAACAACATGTGCGCGCGCGCGTTGCCGCTTGAGCCATCTCTGATCAGTGTTTTGCATAAACTTCACTTTATCTCTATTTATTTATCCAGTTGCGAGCGCGCGCAGATAAGAAACCGCCGCTCGCTGTATAGTGTGTCGCAACGAGTTGTTCTTATACTCCCGCGACAATACTGGTCGCGCGCTTGGCGTTGTTATTTTATTCTGCACGAATGTTAAAATAGAAACGCTTGTGTCCCTCTCTCGTTCAGGCACTTACTCTCCCGATGCTTATCTTTTTATTTTCATAATTATGTCATGTGATGTCACTGGTTATCTCCGCTGCGCGCTCGTCACGATCGGTCGTTTATTTTTAAAGCGCGTTCGTCCCTCTCCGCTGATACAATATGCAACCGGGCATCTCTTGCGCGAGACTTTCTGCGTCTCAGAATAATCCGCGCTCTCGTCAGCAGCGAATTATTATTTTTACTTCGCACGTTTCGGTCACGTATTTTCATCTTATATTGCGAGATATGGCCATATTCTCTTCAAGATTTTTCCATATCTTAGCATAATTCGATTACCACCATCATCACACTAAGATAACGTCGCAGTATAAAACAAACATCGTCCTCGCCTCTCGTGTCTTACACGATTATTCATCGACTCGGTGTATTACAATATACTCCCAAACCTCGAATTACTTCATAATACAGCCGCACAGTGTAACGCGATTCTCCATTCAACGCGTCTCTCTTATTTGGCCAGCACAAAGGATTAGTTCATCGGATGGACCAACGAATAATTAATTACCCCGCTCACACATACACGCACCTGTGCCTAAGTCAATAAAACTTTTCACCTTGCGCAATTATTAAATCATTTCCCCTCGAGCCATACAGACTCCCCCACCTGCGAGATGAGACAAAAAACCTTGTAACTCCTTCATTCTCTCTTGCCCGGGACAATTTGTAAAGATTTGTCGAAAGCGCGCTATTATATGAACGAAAAAAGAAGCTCGGTCCGCCCGCGGAGAATAAAGAAAGGACCTTTCGAACGCGCGCTCCCAGGCGGCGTCGGCGGCGCCATTAGCGCGTATTCGCGGCTTGTAAGTCCCTCGGCTTATCGGCCCGATCGGATCGTCGTCTCGAAGTGTGTAGAGAGAAGGGAGAGAAGTCCAAGGTTCACCGGTATACACCTGTTGCTGGGTGTCCCTTCTTCTTCTTCTTCTCTCCTTCTCGCTTTCTCTTTTTTCTAGCGCGGGAGCGAGCAAGGTGCCTTCTCGACCGGTCGCTCCCTCTCTCTCTCATTTGTTAGCGCGCACCGTCCACCCACGCAAGAGAGAAAGAGCGTTGATTCAAAGTTCTCGAGAGAGTGGAGAGCTGGAATTTCGAGAGAGATTTAATCCGAGAGGCGATATCTCTCCCTCGCATTGACGAATGGCTTTCGGAGCGTTGAAAATTGGTACGTGTGTGTACCGGAGCGCGTAGTATACAGGGAATAAAAAGTAAATTATAAATTTGATTTGGATAGCGGATTCCTGTTTTTTTCTTTCTTTTTAGAGCGCTGTCTAGGTTTAATTCGTAACGCGCGGGGATATCTGTATTTATTACTCGTAATGAGTTTTTTGTCGTCGCTTGAGATTCTAGACTTTTTATATTTTTACTGTTGTTGATTGTAGAGTATAGTAATTTATTTAGAATATTGACAGGAATCATACGTTACTCATCACTTTTTTATGTTTTCATGCCTAATATACCGCGCATCTCACTTCCCAGACGATGAAAATATCAGAAACGCAGCCTCGTGACACTCGCTTTCAGATCCGTTACAAAACTGCTCGCGTCGCGAAAAAATCTCGCACCGCGCCATATCCCGGGAAATTCCTCGCCATCTACAGTACACACAGCACTCGCCAATTTTCGATAGACACTTTTTCCTCGCTCTCCCGCACGACAAAACCTCTTTCTCTCTTCGTCCGACCTCATCAAAATCGAATTAAGTTTCGCGCTCGCCTCCACGAAATTCCTCCTCCTCTCCCGCGCGGCCTCTTTTTCTCGCGACGAGTTTTCTCTCTTCTCTATAATACGTTTGATCGTCTCCGACGCGCGTGTGTCCAAGCCGCCACAGCAGCAGGTGTTCGAGAGAGAGTCTCTGTCTCTGGAAATGGTGTAACGACGAGAACGTTGCGCAAGTCCTATACGCCTTTGAATTTTCCCGATGTGCCTGGAATCCGAAAAATCTTCGGGTCTTGATTTACGCCGATCTTATCGCAGGTGAGGCCGTGGGGCTCTTCTCTCCGCGTGATAACTAAATTTAATAATGGGTAGAGGGCTTTTCGAGGATGGGAAAGCGCGCGCCGGGGCTTACGGGAGTTTTATACACGGTGAAATTGGAAATTAATGGGGCAAGGCTATAGCGCTGACAGGTTGATGTTTTTATTTTTCTCTCTTTTACGAGCCGAATGCACGAGAGATAAGGAGCTTCTCCTTGATTTTCCACGTGTTTCTTTATATACAATCTCGTCGCGTTCCCATACAACCATTTAAATAATCCATTTCCATAGAGTTTATCTGAATATATATTATACACACCATACTGGTACCTCCGCTTTAATAACACACACACGAAGCCGCCCAAAAAGCCACACCGCAAAAATCCCTTCACTCCATTCTTTCCTCACCTCGCTATATCCACACACGCAGACTCGGGACACGCACGCACGACATTCCCGAGTGGCTTTCGGTTTGCGCCATTTTGTGCGTGTATACGTGGGACATACCGCGTGCGTTTAACACGCGCGGGAGAGGTGGCCGCAACAGCACTTTTTCTCACGCGCTGTGGTACGAAATTTATCGCAATATGTGCGCAGGAGGTTTTAAGATCTGGTATTAAGTGCGAATTTCACTCGAATATATATA
>JAPYZO010005201.1:0-23930 GCA_030522905.1 Torymus flavipes | reverse complement strand
ATTGAAACTATAAAAGTAATTTTTATCGTCCAAGCGGCTCAGTAACAGCCCACCGCCAACTATTACCCACTCTACGCTGTTTTACAGCGCACGCGCCTCATACAACCCCCATTGACCCCAATTTAACGGCTTCTCGCCTCACCCTCAATAATACAAAGCAATAGAGCAGTTATACACCTCCCCCATACGAAAATTTCTCGAGAAAAAAGCATCACCGTCCCTTCTTCTGGCGCGTGGATTTTCGGGATGTTTATAGACGACGAGAGAGAAAAAAGGCGCAGAGAAGTTAGTCGAAGCTTCGCAGAAGACACCAAACTCTGCGGACTTTTCCTCGGGTGTCATTATCCTTGAAAAAGCCGAGGTAGTCGCGCGCGCGCAGGTATCGTTCGGTCCTTTACGACTGACCGGGTGTAAGTTACCTGCCGCGTCTTTCACACACACACAGCGGCGAAAGAGTGAATGCCGTCTCTCTCGCTCTCTCTCGCCGCCCTCACGCCCTGCGACAATGGACAAGGGCGAGTTGTCTCTTCTAGCCCCCATGGCCGCATAATTGCGATTTAAGGGGCGCAGCTGCACAGCCGCACGCGCTCACAATGCGCCCAGAGGATATCGCATGGCGCGAGGCACTCGAGTCTCGAGTGCCTCCTAATATGATGCCCACTATATAGCATTGCAGAGACGACTTTTGCACGAGGAGAGAATGTGCAATTGTCTCTGTTTTTTCTTCTTCTTTGGCTTGGGTTTTGGGGTGAATGGGGCTCGGGTACACTCGAGCTTTTCTCTGGGGCAACAATTACTCTTCATCATGGATTTTCGGAAGAGAGACGGCACGCTGACTTTTCGAGTGGCTTTACGACTTTCTAATATTTCATGGGGATATATGTCTTTGACACCACGCGAAAGATGCGGCGATTTTTCGAAAGCTATATAAGTATAGAGCGCCGCTGCTCGGTTAAGCTCTTTTGGGAACAATTATATGGGGCTGGAAATTAATAAATGGATATATTTGCGAGTGGCCGGATATTTCTATAGGGGTATGAATTGCAGAGTGTACTTTTTGGGATTCTCGAATATTTTTAGGCTCGGAGGAGAGTAATGGTCGGTGCTGTCTATTTAATTAATTGATTTATTTGTCAAAGAACGTTCATTTGGTCGTTTATGATGATTGAAGAATTTATCTAGTAGAGCTCAAAAATAGATTGAAATATTAAAAAAAAATATTATGTGTTAAAATATTTAATGGTTTTTGTTTTCTAGTAGATTGATCATTTAAAGAAGAGTTTCTATAAAATACAGCATACTTTTCGCTTACTCAGTGTAAGAATAAGAAACACTCGAGTTCCCAAAATTCGTTTTTAAAAGTGTAAGTATTATTTTTTAAGCTTTTTGAAAAAAATTTTATATGATTACTTTTCGATAAAATAATAAAAGTAAAAGTAATTTTATTGCAAAATAATGTTATTGAAACAATAGACTCGTCAAAATAATGTTATTATAATTCTAAGAAAATATATTATTTAAGTAGTATTATTATAATGTTATTATGTTACTGTAATCGTATTGTTTTTACAATAAGGCTGTTATAGTCTTTTTCTAACTGGAATTTTCATAATAATAGTCACCAAATATCTTTAACTTTAAAATATTATTTGTCTAAACTTTGATTCCTATGATATCATGTAAGTTACTAAAGAAACAACAAACTTCCATACTCAATACATACTATTCCCCTACCAAATCTCCCCAGAAATGCAAACTACAAATAAATCGCGGCACATTGTTCCGCCTTTTATAAAACTCTCTATATTGCTTCAAAGAAACCACACACGAAACTGTCACGCCGCACATACAGTCCACATCGAATCTTCCCCAACCACCGCCCATATTTGTTTTTAACGAGTCTCCATGTCTCGCGCACGGAAAATCGCCCGCACTTGTGAATAACCAACAAAACGAGAGACCAAGAGAGAGAGAGAAAAAAAGGAAGAATGAATGAATGAACGAATGAATGATATAGCCACTCGAGTCTCGCACACCGTGACGCAAAGAAGAAAAGCGCGCGGCACGCCACCCGGGGAATCACGGCTCGCGCGCATACAAAAGCGTCCGGACAAAATTTCGGAAAAAGGAAGAAGAAGAAGAAGAAGAAGGCAGTACGAGGAACCAGGCGTGAGGCGCTGATGCTGCTGCTCGCTTCTGGGGATCACTTTCCTTGCCATTCTGGGCTGGAATAATGCCGGCGAACGCTCGAGTCTCTTCGGGAAAAAGGGAGCCCTATTGTGTCTCTCCCCTCTCCGCTACACCAGCACACTGCCGTTTAAATCCTTGTAGCTGCACACCTCGCTGTCTCGTCGAGTGGATGCGGTCAGGGCTCGATGGTGTCGCTATCCGTTTTCGAGTGGCAGCGATTGTCGAGCCGCTGAAAAGAGTGAAATTGAGTCCCCGAGCCTTTTCTCCCGGGTCCTTTTGACCTCCTCGAGAGAGTGAGGGCCTTTTTCAGCAGATGCCAGAGTTAATGCGATATAGACTATCGATCTTCCTAGGCGATCCTCATCAAAATTATTATGTCCCGCAGGCCGGATGAGAGGTGTATAGAGAAGCCCACCTATATAATACGACAGTGGGAAATCCTGCAGTCCGCGTGATTTTTCGGGGCGAATTTACACGGGAAGTCGTCGGTTTTTCGGGCCATTGTGTGTATTATACATCCGTGTGTGTGGGCAATGAGAAAACGATTTGGGAGTCGGAGTGAATTATATGCGTGAGGAAGACACGGGAATATGTGCATTGTAAGCCAATATGTGAGTTGTTACAGTTGGAGGTAAATAAAGTGAGAGATCGCTCGGGTGGGGGGCGTAATTTGTGGGAATTTCTCGCGGATATTCGGGCCTATTTTGAGGACTTGACTTGGATGGATAAGATTTATAAATCGAATGGTTCATTGTGTATTATTTTTTTTTTATCATTCGTGGATTTTATTTACTTACACAGAAAGATTTTTATTAAGTGAAAGATTAATGTAATCTTTAAAATTGAGAAAAATTATAAATTTTATCTTAAAAGATCCGAAATTTGTAATAAAGACAGTTCTATGCTACCACAATTTTAATAAATTATCAGACTACTTTTTCATGACCCACAGTGTTAACCCACAACGAGAACGCATATCTCACATTCCATATAATATCCCCAGCATTAGTTATCGACTGGCTTAAGCAGAAAATCGGCAACTCTCTACGCGTTTTCAGCCCGCGCACGAGCGGCGACATTTACTCCTCGGCCATCAAGAGCGAAGAAATATACGCTTTCCTCGTAGCTATACTACCGTACCTACCTATACTCTCGCATCTCGCGGATTCCTCGCGCGCACGTGTTCGCTTGACTCATCGACGAAACCGAGCTCACATACACCCCCGCACAGAAAATGGAAATGGGCAGAGACATCCGGTGGTGTGGTAGCTGCTACTGCTGCTGTCGGGCCAATAAAGAGATTAATGCATCGCAGACCCGCGGCTAATAAGTCTCGGATTACCGCGATTCATTATGGAATCGGACGATGGTTAACGAGCGCACTGCGGCGGGCGGAGTCTAGCCTCTTTGCGATCGTAAATTTCGGCCGATTTACTCTCTCGCACGCGAGGGCGTGTGTATACAGTGGCCGAAAATGTCACGAGGGAGAGAGAGAGAGAGAGAAAGAGGGCGGCGGCAGCCGAGTTGAACGACGAAGAACCCGTTCAGAAATCTTTCGCGAGTGTATTATTGCTGCTGACGACGCGGACGTCGTCGTTCGGCTTCGTAAGTCGTGTAATTTACATTTCAGGGAAAGGTGAAGAGCTTAGCGGCTGCCGTAAGTGCGACGCCGGTCATATTTTGGATGAGTTTACGGGTATCGGAGCTGAATATAAAGATGGGTGAATATTTTAAAAAGTCGATTTTTTATGATTATGATAGAAAAATAACGATGTAATAACGTTTTCTTGATGATATAATATTGTTGTAGTAGTGAAGTAATGTTGTTACAATATTGATATTTAAATCACGAGAGAAAGAGTTTTATAGTCAAAATTACTATATATTTGGTAGTAAACGTGGGTCGGATTCACATTCTCATGAAAATTGCTATACAATTTGTAGTGGAAATTATTATTAATTTTGTCATTTTCGCTACACGTATAACAACTTTTACCATAAACTTAAATAATTTACATAAAAATTTTAATTAAAAAAATTTTTTCCCGTACTACTGCTATTACAGTAATTTAATAATGTTATCTGGCAATAAAAGTCTATTTAAATGCATTTATAAACCTAATAACATCTTCAGCCCCCATCTATTTACGAATCACCCACGTCAGCCGAGCCAACGCACACACACACACACACCCATCACATACAGACACGGCAGCACGAAAATTTTGTCTCGAGCTGTCGGCGTCGATTTCGGCCGCGCTCCGCCGCGCGTTTAATTGAAGCTGGCTCCTGCCTACTCGTGCAATATAGGCGGAAGAGAGAGCAAGAGAGAGGGAGAGAGAAGTGCGGACCAACCGCCGCGCTGGCATATCAATTCGCTCGCGCGTCTCCGCTAATAGACGCGAGTCCCTCCATCCGTTTAGCTTTCTCTCTCTCTCTCTCTCGCAAGGAGAAAAACGAGGAGGACAAAAATCCAGCGGGCGCATACCTCTTAATTGGCGCACTGTGTGTGTGTGTGTTTGTGTGTATGCTCGGGTCGATATATTTCGTACGGGTGTATGGTGCGCGCGCGGTCTTTACGAAAATGAAATATTTGCGGAGAGAGCTGATGGGATGTAGTTCTAAACGTGCGAGGGAGAGAGTGAGGTTGACATATGGAGCAATTTACGCGCACGAGCGCTGGTAGAGATCGTTTGTTTTTGCCAGCTGAGGGATGTTTTTCGTGCAGATTTTACAATGTAATCGCGGTGCGGGTTGAAGGTTTTTTGCCAAATTATCGTTAACAGCTCTAAATGCTTTAACGGTTTTATTACAATATTGTTATAATACGATTTTTTTTATAATGCTTGTATACGATTAATAAAATAAATGATTAAAATACTTTTCGAAAACCTTAGACACTGAGAATTTCAATCGCCAACACAAAGCCATTTTCTCCGGCATTCTTTTCCCCAAACGCGGCTTTAATAATCCACTTAAAAATGACGCTCGAGATTCCAGCCGTCAGACAGCCCAGACACTATTACATATATACAGTATACACACATACGCAACGGGCCATGTACCCAGGCTCGCGCGCGGCGTGCGCGCGCAACTACCCGCATCCCCAAAAAATCGACAACCGCGACGCAGCCACTACTACTCCCTCAACGGTACTAGAGAGCTCGGCAAGTTTGTTTTTGGAAGCGGCTGCTGGTATTGCTTACAAATGTCCCGGCCGTCGTAAAAAGGCACTAGCGCACCACCGCGCTCCTAATGAGTCTCTCCGGTTTGTTAAGAGGAGAGAGAGAGAGTCACTCTCGTCGTTTTTTCGGAGGCGCTTAGGGGGCCCCGCGCCTGCGGAATCTTAATGTTTCGCCGTTCGCGGAAGGGCCCGCCTTCTCCGAACCGATCGCCAAAGAGAGAGGAGAGAGAGAGAGTGACAAAGTGCGTGTGCGCGACCTCTTTATCGCCTCGGGAGAGAGGGAATCTTTAATCGGCGATTACGGCAAAAAAGGGGGTTTCAGGGGGCCCCGATGTTGGTGTGTCCGTTGGCTAATTACACTATCAATTAGGAGGAGCATTCGCGGGCTACTGTGCGCGAGCGCACGCGCGTGAGTGTGCTGAAAGAGGATATACGTATTTGGTGATTTCTTTATTTTACTTGGCTGTGTAAGAGGTATTTTTTAATTAATTCGTGATTTCGAAAACGCTCGAATTCGTGTATCGAAAAAAAGGTACGAGAATTTTGGGCACGGTACATAAAGGTTTCCGGGAAATAATGGAAATGTATGGTGGATTTTAGTGTATTGCAATGTAATGAATTTAGATAAAATCTTATAGAGCATTGAAAATTAGTGAGAGATTTTATTGTTGAATTATCCTCGTTTCTAGTGTAATACATATGTTTATTTTTCGATGGATTGGAAAATAGAAATTGACCTAAAATTATGCATCTTTTGAAATTCAAAAAAAGCTACTTACAGTATGGTAAGACAGACATATTTTGTAAGTTTTATACTATAATGGCTTAATAACTAAGAAAAACTTTGAAGTTAGTTAATGTTTCAACAAGAATTTCCGGCTCCAGTTAACGTAATAAACGGTATGCGGCAAATACTTTTCTTGTAAAATTTACCAATTAGTTGAAGCTAATATTATTTCTTCCGATTGCGATTACCACACATTTTAACGCAAATTATATTCGTCAGTTAGTATAAATTACAGCTGTAGTAATATAAAAGTATCTTAAAAACTTTTGAGCGAGTATATAAGTGGCATAAATTTTCGCTTGTCATAATTTTTTCGCTTAAACTTTAAAACTTTATTGTGAAACAAGAATAAAAGTGGAAATGAGCCTGGTAAACATAAGTTTTACGTTCTTTTAACGACGGGAAGTGTTATAGACGCGCGTAAAAAAACACGTGTTTCTGCATTTCGATCTCCCAACTCTTTCCCTCGAGTGCATCATTTTTTTGTTTGGGCAATTTTTATACACTGTTTAAAAATATTCACTTATGAAGTATTTTATTTATGTTGGCAACTTTATTAAAACTAAGTGACTACATTTTTTTATGAAAGAGTATCAAGTTACTAGCTATCTCACGCATATAAGAGTTGTATATTCCTAGTAAAAATCAATAGAAAAATATTAATTTTTCCTATAAATCATGGTAAATTTTAAATAAACTCGAGCACGTTCCAGAATTTCACGCAATTGGTGTACCTCCTACTCAAAAGATTTTCCCTCCCTGTACAACGTGCAACACACATTACCACACTAATACCATGTACTAAAAATCCCTAAACTTCCGAAAATTACATCCTACCAGTCCACTTTACTAGCCGTTAAACCAACATAAATTTCAATTAAACCCCACTTGTCACCCGATTCTTTCATCGACTCCTGCACTTCACACTTCCCCCTCCGCCGTTCCAAATAAATCTTTTTCTCCTTTGCAACCAAACCTCGCGTCTCCTCTATCCGAGTAGCTTAACCGGCAAAATAGCGTCGCACGCGCGCGGTTTTCCACGTTTGATCTCCTCCTCCACCTCCGGCCAACTTTTTCGTTAAAAATCCACCTCGAAAACATTAATCTGCGGCCGTGTAATCCGTCGCGCGGGGCGGCGATCCAAATAGGCGATAAATCTCGCCTCTTAGCGTCTCTGTGTGTCTTTCTCTCTGCCGAAAAAAAGGAGAGAAACCAAACCACGCCTCCACGGAGAGGAAGCGTCGGCGCCGCGCGTCACGCGTCGATGCTCGAGTTATGACTGCGTTTGAGAGCGCCGCGCATGTGTCTGTGGTGTCGGGCTCTCATTAGCGGTCATTTTTTTTTCATGTTGGTAGTGGTTGGCGGCGCCTGAGGAGCGGAAAAACCACGGAAATCCTGTGCGTTTTTTGATTGATGGGTAGAAGTGTTGGTTGCATCATTGCGGTTCGATTGTTAATGGTTTATCGATGAGTTATGGTGTGCTTCCGTTGCTAATAAGCGCGGTTTTGTCGCTGCTGCCTTCTGGTTTTTTCCAAGGTGGAAGCGGAAAAAAGTCGAGTATTTCGGGACGGTGTGTGAAAGATATTTTTGGGTATAATGATGGTAAATAAAAATAGCTAATTTTCGAAACGTTTATAATGCCCCCGGCTTTTAAGACATAAATCATCTCCGGCCTGGGAGCAAACACTCTAAATTTTTAAAATTGTGTTTCAATAATAAAATTCTTGTCGGTTATTCTTGACAATTGGAATTCTTTTGACATTTTCAAAAAAAGTGTGCTTTTGATTTATTCATCTGAAAAATGTAAGTCAGGTAAAATTAAAAACAATGGGGACAATGATCCTCGAAAACGTTCACGTTTCTTTTATCATAAGCATCTGTAAAAAGATTTTTTTGTTTAGAGAATAGTGCTTTTATAAACAAAAGGTACCGTTTTCGTGAGTCTATTTTATAGAGATAAAAAAAATTTTGGTTTATTTCTATAAATATAATCTTGAATAAAATACAAATACAAATAAATAATTAAGAAGATATAAAAATAGATTTCAGAATAGGTATAACTGGTAAAGATGATTATGTATTATGTCTAATTTAAGATAAAATGTGCTATGTATCATAAGTGTGTGCATATTATACATATATACGTGATGCATAAGTTTCAAATCTGTAAAAAAAAAATGAATAAAAATTTAAAACAGTTTTGTAAATACTAGCAGCATGTCTCACAAAGCTAATATAGGTTGTAAAACCATCGACAAAAATTCCTCCAGAAGTATAGTAATTTTTCTAGTGTCTACGGCAACTTTACGAGACAGCAACGTAATCTTTACAAAACTGTTTTTAATTTTTTCCAAGCTCTTTTCACACTCTATGTACGCTTCAAATATGGATCGGATAATTATTTCACCCTTAATCACCAGACCCTCCCCTGCCATAAAAAACATTTCTCTCCCAATCAAAGACACCAACTAAAAAAAACGCGTATGTTGACAACACCGCTCCACCCCAGCACCTCAAGATTTTCTCAACCCTCCCATCGAAATCTCACTCGACCGCGACAGCGGCGACTTATATACTCTTCACCGCTCCGCACCGGAAGCGATAAACGGCATATCGAAACCTTACGCGCACACGCCCCGCGCAGACGAAAAGGGCTATCCTCTTACTCTCGTGCGACGTACGGCGCCCCGACGACGAAGGAGAGAAAAAAAGGGAGGAGGAAGAGAGCTCTAACTAGCGACGCATGGCGCGCACGTGTCGCGAGGTGTCGACTGAGCGAGAGAGACTGAGCCGCCGAGAATATTTTTCCCCGCGGGGCTTTTCTGTATACTTACGGGGGATGGATAATGCGCGCGGCTGAGCTTCTGTTTACACGCGCGGATTGACGGTTATATTGTGTGAGAAAGACGTGGGGTGGAGTACGTGTGTTTGGATTGGGAGGGTCGATATAGGGATTTTTAAGTTTTACCGTGTAGGGATTAGTGTTGGGCTTTTGATTTATCGGGCTCGGAATATAAGGAAGTTTGTTTGTTGGATGGGTGTGATGGATCGATGGGTTGATGTTTGAATTTATAGGCATTTTTATAAGATTTTCATGAAAAACAGCAAAAAAAATTTTTTTTTATCGGATCAAAAATTCCTACACTTATCTCGGAATTATACTATTTTGGAGTAATTTAGTTCATATCTGGAGTCAATCCATCTGTAGGAAAATTTTAAATCTAGCGGACAGTGAAAAAACTTGTTCCATCGATGAATATGGTTCTGTTTATTTTTTTTTTATGTGTAAAAAGTAGGAAATAATTAGGTTACATTTATGTATTAAAATATGACTTTTTTAATTTCAGAAAAAAAGTGTCTAGCCCCCTTAAGAATATTTCATAAACGATGCTATATTTAAGAAGTAATGTGTCATGAAAAGTGTGAATGAATAAAGAGTGCATTATTTTCACACAAACTTCTTTTTATTATATATACTTAATTCGACACCGTATAATCTTACCACTCAATGTACAAAAATTACCGTAATAAGTCTCCATCACTTAACAAACACCATTACGACGATTAAACCCTGCCTTTACATCCATACCCTACCCCTCAACCCATCAACTCAAAAAAAGCTCTCTCCATTAGCCGCGCGCCCGCGAATTTACATTAAATTGAATATTACCATTGCGCGCGTGCATATCCGAAATAACGAGCGCGATCGCAACTAATTAGCCCCATCAGCCTCTCCTCTTACCCTCACATATATATACCCCACCTGACGACACAATGATAAACTTCTCGAAATTCACTTCTCTCCCCGCCTCGTTTGTACCCAGACGCGCTCGCTCGCGCGCACGCACACGTAAAAATAAAATGTTTAGCATAATACGGTTAAATCGGCCCTCGCTCCTTTATTCCCTCTGACTTTGAAGAATAGTATAGCGTGTGCACACACACAGAGACACTCGCCGCCCTTCCCCTCTCTAGATGAAATTTAATGAAGGTATACACCGCGCTACGCGTATGCATATATCGATCCCTCGATAAGATCTTTCTCTCTCGCTCTCTCTCTCTCTCTCTGAGCGCACAGAAATAAGATGTCTCCTCTCTCCTCTCTGGCTGCTGCTGCGAGCGGCGATTCAGCTCGTTTGTTTCGGATTCCTCCGGGAGCGGCAGAGGCAGGCTATTTGCATGTTGCGCGCGCGCGCGCGTTCTCTCGCATAAAAGCCGGCCGACTTCGTTTCCCGGCTTTTTGCCGGGCATCCGCCCAATAATTGAATATCGAAGAGAGAGAGAGAGAGAGAGAGAGAGAGAGAGAGAGAGAAGGGAAAGCAGCAGTGGAGGTAGAGAGCAGCCGAACAAATATGAAATTCAGAGAGGAGGAAATGAGAAAATAGAGAGTCCCGCGCAGTGTGTGTATGTGAGTGGCTGTAGTAGCAGCGTATATATATGTACGCACGAGCGGAGGGGCATTTTATTGTTCGCTGAAAAGCTCACGTATATGGTTTTTTTTATTTTTAAAGCGCGTTTTTTGAACGCTCCACGCTGTAATGCGAGATTAGTGTGTACATGTATATTCTTGAATAAAACATTATTTCGGCGCGCGTATATAACGAGATCGTTGTGTCCCCATATTCAAAGTGTAACGCGAGTATATGCGTATATAATATTGTTTCATTACCGTTACAGTACTGCTGAGAGGCTAATTATTTGTTAGAATATTTTAAATTGACGAGCAGGTGCGTTTTTCGTAGAAGCTAGGAATGTTATATTAAAATGTGCCGCTGTGCGTTTGTTAGGATTAGGATTAAGGTCGAAAAAGGTTCGTTAGTGTTACGTTAGTGCTGTGCTGCTCAACCGATATGGCCGAGTTCGTTAATTGAAACTTCCCCGAAGTTATTACGCCGGCCGGTCGACTTTACTTTGGCGTGTATAGGTATATGAAGTTCCGAAAATCGATCCGTTTGATGTAGTGTATATCGGGACACTCGCAAGGTTTTTAATACTCGTGTACACGGTTTATTAACGAAGGTAATGAAGAGATTAAATTCGCACAATTTCGTAATTTTCTTATAATTAATGTAAATCGGGTTGAAAATAATTCGTTCGAAATGCGAGGTTATTAAATTTACTTTCGACCGAACGTTAACTGCGGTGTCTATTTTTCTCTCTCCAAACTAACGGATGAAATCGAGAAACAGAAAAATCGAGATAAATGAACCTTAATCCTCGGCTCTTTGTCTACCAAAATAGTGCAATTTAATAGTCAGAATCGTCAATCTCTTAAAACACGCCCACTCATGGCTGTTCTACTAAAATAATGTAAATCTAATGATCAAAGTGGCAAACGGAAAATCAGAGCACAGACACACCACGCGCGCTACTGATCCCTCCAATTGCGCGCGGGCGTACGCGTATTACGCGGAGCAATCGCGACGTTTTAATTGGAGAAAATAATTGGAAGGGCGGCGACTCGTGCGCCAACATACACACACACACATACGCGCGACTCCAGCGGGGGATGAAAACGAAGATCGTAATCGGCCTTTGTACAGAGGACGTATATAGGTTTTTACCCTGCGGCGAATAATTTCGTCGTGTTTAATTAAATTTCGCTCGGGCGTCGAATCAATTGCTGGCGTGCGAGAGAGCGAACGAACGCCGGTTATTGGCTCGTCAATTGACGTCGGGCGAGAATTAGAGCCTATATGGAGAGTGCCGGCGTCGAGCTCTGACGGTCACAAATCCCTTGGTAACGATGGCAATAAGCTCGAAGCTCGTATGATGTCTTTCGGTAAAGGATTGATGGGATGACTGGTTAATTTTGCTTGCTTGTTTCAGGTATGATGTATTTTGCGTTTTTATTCGGCTGCGTAGTTGTATCTACGGGTTTTCTTTGAATAGGGTTTAGGAAGTATTAGTGGTTCATTGGAACAATATTGATGTGATATTAGAGTCATACTGTAGTAATACTAAATTACAAAATTATTTAATAACACTTGAATACCTAAGTCTTCTGATGATTTTTATTCATATTTTCAGAAAACAAAACAAAAAGTATATATAAAACTCTTTACCAATTCAACTCCGAATACGAGAAAAAAAATTCCCCATCGTTTAATAGACTTAAAAAAAAAAAAGAAAATTCGCCAACCATTTGCCCGCATTCCTTCGACTTCCTTTCCCCATACTATTTTCGGCCCTATCGAAATACCGCGCGCGACTTCGGCTCTCGCGGGAAAATTTAAGTACGCGCAGGAATTTTTCCAGCAGGGCGTACACACGCGTCTCTCTCTCTCTCTTTCTGCCTCTGCGCGCGGTAAACGGTCGGGAGGAGCTCGCTCGCTCGTTCGCTCGGGTTGTCTGAGAATAGAAGTTCTAATTCGGTGGCGCGAGCGCGCGAAAAGGGCGACAGGGAGAGAGAGAAGGGGAAAAAAGAGACGGAGGAGACCACCGTGATTGCAATTTTAAGGCTAATTCGACTGCTCGTACGCTCGAGGACTTTTCCATTCTTCTTGGCCAGGCCGAATGATATGAGGGCAATTAGTATGTGCTATTTTTTGCGTTCATTTGAGGCACTATATGTGATGCGAGTGTAGTCTCGTAGCGTGTCGAGTGCGATTGGGAGGAGGACTGCTATTCTGGCGTTATAGAGCTTTAATAGCGTAGACAGTATAATAGTAATTTTGAGCGTGTCGTAATTTTTATGAGGTTTCGTTGATTTATCACGAAAGTACTGGTTTTTTAGATCGCGAGCATAATTGCGCAAACCAGCGGATATGAAAAAAACAACCGATTAAACAAACAATAGACACATCGACGTCCAATAAATCATATCTCAGCATTATCTACGCTGATTTTCCACGAGATACTAGACTACCAGCTCGACCGCTCGCACTGCAACAATGCGGGCGACTCGTTAAAACCTTATACGAGCCATTACGACCTTCTCCACTGCATAACGCTCGCGTGTAGTTGACACAATAATGCATATTTGATCAGCTATATATATCTATACATATGATGTATGCGCAACGCCGTAATATAGGCAAGGAACGTAAAATAGGAGCTAATTGCGCGCGTGTTGGGGTCAGCGCGAGAAAAGTCAACAACTGCGCACGCGCGCTTGGCGCTGAGTAATGATCTTACTTGTGTAAACCACGCTTGCGCGCGCGCGAGGGAAAGAGCGAGGCTCGCGCTAAACAAATATACCAGTGTAGTGCGCTCTTTGTGCGCCACGACGACGCAGAGTATCCGCAGCGAGCGGTGTATAACGACATTTTTCGCATTTCTCGCCGGGGACAGGGGGGGGGGGGTGGGGGTGGGGGGGGGGGGGGGGGGGGGGGGGGTAATGTATGAATTTTGTAGTGTTGTAATATGAGGTTTTATTTTTGAATGATTAAAGAAGTGAAATGGTGGTTTTTCATTTGAAAATTATTTTTATGCTGCTGTAATGTAATATGGCAGTCATGCATACTTGTTTCCGGAACGTTATCGCGCTCTTTGAGCATAAAAACGATGGAATTTTCTTGGATCGAGGAATTTCTCATTATAATGTTTTATGAAAATTGTCACAATGATGTCGAATTTAGAGAGTTTACAAAAACAATTTTTTTTTCTTCCAGTAATATTAGAACTAGTAGTCATCGTGATAAATGAAGTATCCATTATCCTTCGTAAAAAGTTTCTACATATTTCTATTTCGATCGTTTCTATAATTTAAAACGGCTTCATGCATTAGAATCTAATTAATTCACAAAGTAGACATATTGTGTTCGACATCAAAAGATTATTAATGATGTGAAATAGATTGTATTAGAATTTAGTTTCAAAACAGAATATGTAAAGCTGCTTTCACTTAACAAGAATGCATAATTATATATCATCTATCAAAATAGGTTACAAATACCATTGTTAAGAATTATGCAAAATCTCCAAATTGATCGATATTTACATATTCATTAGGTATTTAATGAACCACCCCAAACCTTTGCATATTGCAATAGGTCACAAAGCATTACAACAAACCGGCCATTAAAAATCAAAGCTTTGTCGCAACCTCATTTTCTACTCGAAAATTAACCTTCTTCAGTGCTAAAAAATTTCCTCTGCTTTTGCAATGTAAATTCCTCGTTACCTCAATTAAGCGTCGCGACATTGTTCGCAAACGCGTGTCAGGCGATATTACATAACGTGCGCACGTATACGCAAAATTAGCATTGACGTTTTTACGACTCTCGAATTGCCATTGTCCAGCTCGTATTGTTTATCATAAATTAATTAAGCCGCATGGAGGTCAAGCTTTTCACTTGACTTTCGGAAAATTTTCTAAGAATAAATTACCCGATCGTATATAAAAAAAACCACAACAACAACGAACAGCGTTCACTACTGGTATAGGTAATATACACGAGTGACGATTAGTAGGCCGACGATAAGGGAGAGAGAGGGGGGACCGAGTTTTGAACCGTTGCTCGCCTCGGCTTACAAATATAGCGAGTCCAGGCTCCTCCGTCGGGTGGTCCTCATTACGTCGGCCTCTACGAGTCTGCGCGCTCCCCGTCCTATCTATTTAACGTATCGTTTGCCTTGGTAACCATCCAAATTGGACCGCAGACTGCTGCTGCTGCTGCTACTGCTGCCCTCGTCTGGCAATTATTCGCTCGGCGATGCTCGCGGATTGTTTAAATTAAACGCCTCGATTGTTGCGCCCGTTAAAACTCGAGAGATGGATGAATTGTTAGTGGAAGTTGACCGTGTGAACGATGCTAATTCTGGGTGGGGCGGATGATGATTCTTTCGTCGAAGTTATAGTCGCGGTGGTCCGAAACCATGTTGATAGTATTTTGAGCTACGGCTTTTTGAACGCTTTCACGATGTGAATTTTTTCAATTTATTTTAAGTTGATATACAAATAATTATAAGTAATCTAGTAAATTACTATCGTTTTTAACTGTTGAAAGGCATGATTAATTATAGCATTTATTTTCATAGGTCATGTTTCTTAATATAATTATGTCTAAATGACCAGCTAAGAGATACGGGATTACACGTGAGCCATAAGATTAATTACACAACGACCACCGATCGACATCATGAATTTTTCACGCGGAAACTTACTCCCAGGTCACCGGATTTCCATTAAAAGGCATTCAATCAGCCCGGGTCGTCATTACCCACATTATCATTCACATAAGCAATCAAGACATAAATATCAGGCTCTCGAATCGAAGAATCACCACGCACAACATATAATATATCGCCAACCCGTGGCTTTCACCGTCGTCATTTCCGGGCCAGGGCACATTTTCCATTTTTAGCCGAGTACAGGGACCGTCGCGAGCCGAGACTTGATGCGCCTAATTGGTCAATTACGCTCATTACCGTCTCCGCACGGCGTAGGTAGGTAAGCAAGCACTCGCTCGCTAGCCGCTTGCGCGCGATTAAATCGCCTCCTTCTCCTTCTCCTCGTCTCATGGAAACGTATAGTACCAGCAGCAGTTTTCTCTCTCTCTCTCTCTCTTGCTCTTGCATTTGCATTCGCGAGGTGGGAGCCCTTATCCCCCATACACTCGGCGGCACAAAAAATGCTCCGGCTTTCCCCTCGTTTGCTCCTTCGCGCCGCGCTTAGGGCAGGCGTCGCGAAGCCACGCCCACCGGTCGCGAGTAGTACCGTAACCACGCCCACTTCGCGACCGGGTATGTTTCTTCCCCCACCATTACCGCCGCCACCGCCGCCGCCGCAGCGAGAGATGACGCGAGGCGAGGCGAGTCATCGCTGCTGCCAGTCGGTCAGTCTACCCGAGGAGCTCGACTTGGATAGTCGTGCGTTCTCGCTCACAGTCTTCTAGCTGTCACTTCTTGCTCTCTCGCACGTCAATCTTACTTTCTGACCGCAGAAGCAGAACAAAAAAAAAATTAACTCAGAGGATAAAGTGCGCGAGTTGTGGGAAGGGATGACGGGACTATAACGAGTACAGTGTGTGATTGCGCAAGCATAGTAGACTATTGTAAAGTTCCTCAGGCTGCGTGTGTCTTGAAGTAAATCACGATGACCGTCCTGAGGATGACAACGCCTCCGACAACGGCCACAAGCAGTTCGCCGACGGCTGCCGAGCAGCCGATAGCTGCAGTGCGGCCAGCGCCACAGAGGCTCAGCTTCTCCGTCGCTGCCCTCCTCGCCGACGACAAGAAAGATAGCTCCACCACGAAGCTGTCTTCGTCACCTTCGCCAAGTTCCTCACCGACGTCGCATCTGAATTATCCGCAGTTCCATGCCATCCGCGTCAACCCCATGTTCCAGCAAAACGATGCCAGTCAGAGTCCAGCGGATCTCCGAATGTCCAGTCTTACGGCTCTCACTAAGGACATAACCGACCTCCGAGTACCTCCACCTAACCACCGATTCTCCGAGTCACCGAAAGACTTCAGCACCGGCCTCAGCCATCAGCACCACAGCATCGCCGGCTATCCGAAATCGCCAGCTAGCTCGTCACAGGGAGAGGCAAATTCCCGGTGCTCCGACGACGACGTCGGCAGCCTCGTCGATGTTGAGGATCTGCACGAGCGCCCCGAGTCTACACCCGCACCCGTCAGACCGACACCGGGCTACGTAGGAGGATTCTCCAGCTTAGGAAATCTCTCATATCAGAGGCTATCCGCCGCTGCCGCCTCGCTGCATCCGGCTCTGTGGACAGGCCATCCGGCGGCTGCTGCGGCTGCGGCTGCTGCGGCTCAGGCCACCTTCTTCCCGTCGCACTTTCATCACGCACCTCTCAATGGTATGTATCTTCTTTTGCTTTTTTTTTCTTTGTTAACTTTGTTAAGACTTTGGCTAAGTACATAGTTCGCGTCTTGTGACTCGTGAGCGACGGAAGAGGCTAAAATTAACTCTGCGCTAATTTGCTTTTGCTGATTACTCGGCAAATATTGTCAAGTATATTTAATTATCGAATTATATCTCGAAGATAAGTGTTAATTGCCGTTACCTTGGCTCGAGTCCCCTCCTATCAGCCCGAGCCACGTAAAAAACAAAGAGATTAGATCTCCCAGATGTTATTCAAATTATTTCTCGGGAATTGAATCTCTCTCCTTCCATCGAGCGACTCTTTTAATTCATTCCGATTTCGAAATCGGTAATCCACCTCGTTTAATTGATTCTAAATAAACAATAAACAATGGCGACTAAAAAAGTGAATCGCTTCCAATACACCACATACGCAGACGCAACGCATTACGCAAGCGACGAGAACGGTGGTTTTTGCGCGACCACTCGCTTGCCGTCGGATCGCGCAAACTCGCTTCCACTCGTGAATAAATCATCGAAAAGTGCCTTCTCTCCACTCATCCACTCGTAAAAGGCGCGAGGTAAACACGGCCATACATTACACGCGGGGGTGAAGCACATAACCGACCCTCGCTCACTTTTCCCCCCCCACCCACCCTCTTCGGCGAAACTTTATTGCTCGCTCTTCCATCTTTATTCCTTCAGCGGCTCTTATTATGGGGGCTCAAATCCCTCGGCAGCGCGCTCGCGATAAAATTTATCGTTAAATAAATTAGCCCGAAGAGAGCGGCGGCTCATTGTTTATTCGCGGATGTATATCTGATGGGACGGGAGTCTCTCTTGCCGCACGGTAGCCGGAATATTACGTTCCGAAAAAGTGTCTCCGCGATTTCGGAAAGATAAGCTACCGGGTCCCCATTACGCAACGGCCAAGAGCTGCTGCTGCTGCTTTCGTGGAACGGTTATCTCGGCGGGGATCAGCTAATTATTTCGAATGCATTCCCGATCGAAGTCGGGATTAAACGCGGTCCCGAAAAGAGAGAGAGAGAGAGAGAGAGAGAGAGAGAGACGCTCGCGAAAGCCGAGACTAATTGGACCCTTAGCCTTTCGGCCGCGCATCGGAGTATACAAAGGACCTATACACACGAGCGGAGAGAGAGAGAGAGGCCGAATTTGAAATTCCAAAGCGGCTCGAGAGAGCGGCCCACAAATCTGTCAATTGTCTCGGGACAAATCTCGCGCGCGCGCGCGCCCAGGCTCTCGAAGAACTAGGCGCGCGCTTTATGACCGCGGGGTTATTTCGGCGGAGAGAGCGACTCGGCGGCCACTTTGGATAATTGATGGGCCCCGTATAGCGGAGTTTTATTTTTGAGAAGGAGAAAGAGAGAGAGAGAGGGAATTAAAAGCGGGTGGAGAGAGGATGATTAAGCGGCCGACGAGAGGGGAACACGTGTCCTCGTGTAAACAGCTCAGGCCTAAAAGTAAACAGCTGATTTTGAGAAGTTAATTGCGTGTCGAGTTCCAAGTGTCTATTCTTCGCGTGACGATTTACGAACTTCTATTTTAAGTCCCGAGAGGAGGATAGATAACCTTATCGGAAGCGAGCGAGCGTGCGAGCGGCCGGCGGATACTGCGGTTACCGGCGGAAAATTGCGCCTCGTGTACCTGCGGTCGCTCGATTCAACGCACCTGTGCCACGGTATACTGATGAATGGGTTTTTTTCTTGTTACAGAAAACGGAGAGCCAGCGAAGCTCAAGTGCAATCTCAGGAAGCACAAGCCGAACAGGAAGCCGAGGACGCCGTTCACGCACGAGCAGCTCGTGGCGCTCGAGAAGAAGTTCCGCGAAAGGAGGTACCTGTCCGTACCCGAGCGTGCCGAATTCGCCACGTCCCTCAAGCTTACTGAGACTCAGGTAATTATCCGAATTTGATCGTTCGTTTTTTTTTATTTTTGAGTTGGCTGACCGTTGTAGGTCAGTAGTTAATGGAAGTGTTGATGATCAAGGAAGATTAGAGAAGATTTATATATTTGATAGAACTAGACTTATCTAGTAATTTCTTAATAAATATCAATAGGCTTAGAAAATTTTAAATGACACTAGATGAGTTGATAATCCAGCAACCAACAAACTCTATTTATTATTATATCACAAGCCAATCAATTAACAATTCCCTATTCTCATGATTGCAGGTGAAAATCTGGTTCCAAAACCGCCGTGCCAAGATGAAGCGTCTCCAGGAAGCCGAGGTCGAGAAAATGCGCATGACCGCGATAAGCCAGCACCACGCGGCCTTGTACGGCACCGCGCCACATCCAAGCCTTTTGGCCGCCTCAAGCCTCTATCCTATGGGTATGTTGTCACACCACCATCCGGGTCTCGTCCAACCGACGCCAGTGCCGCCACCTGCGCGCAGGGATTGGGACGACACGGACGAAGACGACGAGGAGGCCAAACGGCGATAAAAATGGAGACGGGAGGGAGACTGTGAATAATAATAATAATAATAATAATAATTATAATCGCGAGCATCTGTATATAGACGTCCATTCGCACCCATTGATCCCTTCGTTGATGTTGTACATATATTGGGGATGAAGAGTTGGAGAAAGGGAGATGAAGTATGATGGGGGACATACCGTCATTTTTGTATAAATGTAAACAAGCGCTTAGTTGGTAGGATGAAGAGTATTTAATAATAAAAAATTACCAATCTTACGTGATGATGTTGTCTTTTTGCCTATTCCTAACCTATATATTGCGATAATTGTCTTAGAATGAGAAACTAATTATTGCGTGCCAAAAGTTTTGAATTACGTAATGTACAAGTATGATGAGTCAATGATTATTGTCTTTGTCAGTCAACAATTCATTAATCAGCATTTGAAAAACGACATTTTTTGGCTAGTTTCTAGCAATTTTATGGTAATTCCTGCATTATTACTACATTGTTGATGCCATTTATCGTTCAGTCTCACTTGAAAAAACCTTCGAATGTCATTCTCCCACTACAGAACCATTCTACTCATTGCTAAAAATACAGACGCTACTACCCGACCTATAAATCCCCAGATCTCGACCTCTCCACAACGCACAAATTCGGATAGTTTTCTAGATCCATCAACCCGATTACCAGTTGCCCTCAACGTCCTCTCTATGCGCGGATAAATTAGCCGGTAGGTGGCAATTAGTTTCGGCATCGGCCGCGCCCCGGGCGGCTGGCGCCACCATCTTGATTACGCGAACGCGCGTGCGCGGTATATAGAGAAAGACAGTAGCCGGCACTGTGTGTGCACGCGCACAGCCGAAAGGCTAATTAGCGATGCCCACCGCGCGATTGCTATATACGCGCCGCGGGCATAAATACGTCCAATTTTTTCGCGCGCTCGCGTATAGTCGACTATACGCACACAAGGTTTTCCCTTCTTCTTCTTCTTCGCCTCTTCGCCTCCTTCTTCTTCCGTTCGTTTTTGCCCGCGAGCGAGAGCGCGGACGAATTTAATTTGCGTAATTGAGCGGCGCGTCGAGTCGTTTGTTGCCTCGCTCGGATTGAGATCTTCGGTGCTGCGGCTGCCGCTGCCTTGCGCTCTTGGGACGAAACTTTGTGCGTGCGTATTTGTATATATCGGGGAAACTAGTTGTAATATTATATATCGAGGCGAGCGCTCGGTTTATGGATTGCGTGTAATTGCGTTGCGAGCACGACGCACATCGTATCCGTTCTTTTTTTTTCTCCACCGACTGTATTTACTCACACACCGATCGATAATTTTTTCTCCCCGTACGTTCAAACTTAGTCGAAGTCGCGTAATTTTTGCGCTATGCCTCGTTACTTAATTAAATTTTAAACGGTAGGCCGTAATTTATAATTAATTCGAATAGATTCTTATTTTTTTTTTATCGCCACTGTGCGGGTAATTACGCGCGCACGCGAGAGCTGCTGCACGCTTATTTGTATTGAAACTAAAATTAAATTAAAAAGTATATATACGTATACATGTTACTATACCGCTGTCGTGTTACGCGCCGCGTATAACTTCGAGGAAAAATGCGACGCTTTAAGAAAAAAAGGTGGAAACAGCAACAATTCGGTGCACGTATATACATATATATATATTTTACATAACGCGTATAACGTACGCAACGCAGCGATCGTTGAATTGTACATTAATTAAGTGCAGAAATTGAATTGTTCGCGTTTAAAATTACCCCAACGGCGAAAGACCAGACACTACTGCGATTCGATGAAGCTGATAAGCCTTCGCGTAATTAAACCGATACGAATATCCCATACGTAATTTTTTTCCAAACAACGATTTTTCATACAGCGTATACCCAAACTTTCGGCCACCGCACACAATGCAACAACAACCTCATCAGCAAATTGTTACTGCCCCGGCATCATTGACAATTATCGGCCGTGTAATCCGCTTTCCCGCACTTACTCAATCGCTCTCTCGCGCATGAGTGTATGCTTCATTTATCCCCGCCGCGCGTAATGCGAATGTATAATACGACCGGCGCGCGTCGTTACGCAACCGCGCCTAATTGTTTATGAAAGTACGCGAGCTAATTACGCGCAGATTTCCATCGCATTCTCTCTGTTTCTCTGTCTCTCTGCAGAGTTATCTGGTGAATCGGTCTTCCGAATTTTCGCCTCCTTGTCTTGTGCGAATTTACACTCGAATATATATACACACATAGAGGCGAAATTGCCCCTTTCCGTAATTAGCGCATTAGTCACGCTCACCGTGGGCTTTTATCAGCTGGCGCACGCGATCGTCGGGCTACCTGAAATACGCGCTCGCACGCTCGACGACTTTTTCGGGGACCGCGGAGGCGGCTGTTTTGGCATGAATGGAGATACGAGTAAAAAGTGTGTGTAGTTGTGTGTGTGTGAGCTTATTCAATGAATCACGTAATAATTAAGCGATATTTAATACCAGATGGTCGACATTTTCTTGTTGGGGTTTGGATAGTTAATGGTAATTATGGGGTTTTTTGTCCGGATTCTTAGGATTAATAGGAGGCGATTTCGTTTCTAGTTCTGCATGAAAATAATTTCGTAATCAATGGCGCGGTGACGAGAAATTTTTTAATCTAGACGCGTGTGGTGTAGGTAGGTATGTGACGTATGCGCTTACAATTGGAAAATTAATCCTTTCGTTAGGCTCGTTAGGTTGCGCTATAAGCAGGTGGAAGGAAATTACTGGGATCGAGGCAAACGTATCGGCAGATAATTACGTAGATTTCATAATTGTCTTTATGAAATGACGTAAATTAGCTCATTTTTAAATCGCATAGTTGAATGTGAAATATCATTCTTCATCAATTGGCTACGATAAAAATGGAAGTCAAATCTTTAATTTAGAACGTTGTCGCTCTCTTTTCTATTTTGTGAAGCTAAACTATAGAGTTTCAATTCATCAATCAATCAGAAACAGCCTTCTCCTATACTTATAATACTTATATAAAAAAAGAAAAAAATTATCAAAAACTCGATACTAACAGTAGATAAATAATCGAACCTCGACCATACGACCGCCACCTTATCGACCTATAATGATTCACGCGAATTGCTTTCCCGCGCCGTCACTCTCTCTCTCTCCACGAAATTTCGCGGATGAATCACACACACACACACACACGGCCGTATAGTCAGATCCGTGCTACGCGATAAAAACTCGCGCTCGCGCTTATCTCCGTACGTGCGCTCTCTCGCGAAAATGCTGCACATGGCGAAATATCTCGATCTCCACCTATATAACGCGCTTTGCACCTCTAATGAACGATTAAATTGATTAACTGGACTTATGCAATCGAAATTAATTATCCAGCGATAAATCGCCGTCGTCGTCGTCGTCGGCGCGCATTAATGATCGCGATAACACGCCGCTACCGCCACCACTAGCAGCAACACACACACATACACGCGAGGATACAGATTGCTGATTATTTCGGGTCCTCGTATACGTATGTATGGGTTAAATATATACGCCGGGCCGTCACGTCATACGCGCGAATAAACTTATATGCATTGCGTAATTAACGAAATTAGCGTGTGTGTATGTGTGTGAGAGAGAGAGGGAGCTTTATTAAAATTTCTCGGCGACACTGGCGCTAATTACGCGCGTGCGATACATTTTAATTTGCTGAGTTTCGTACATATATAGTACGATTTGCATAGGCGTTGGAAGTCTGTGTATGTGTAATTTATGGGTGAGTTTTGAATGCTCTAATTTTTCGCGAGACTGCGGTTCCGTCACGCAATCCAGATACGCCGCGAGTTATTATTTAATTTATTATTGCGGTTGTGAATGAAGAAACGGTGGCGCGCTATTGGCGACACTTTTTTGTGGTTGGGCGCACCGGCGTTGAGTGAATCTTTGCGTAATTTACTTGAATTGGTTAGTTTTCACTTAAATTCAAGTATTACACCAGTTTGCCACATTTCCGATGGATTACAAGGATTAGAAAGATAAAAGAATATCGAGTTTTTAAGTCAATATATATAATTACACGATAAAAAATAGAATCAATAAAAGTGCTTTTGTTTTTTATCTATTCGATTATTCGTACATTTATGTACACATTTAAAACAATAAAATATCCCATCACGACAACAGACTCTTTAGAAAATCATTCCCCCTTGCACATTCTTTCATACGATTGCAGTTTTCAGGTCACCCGGAATTATGACGTACCCATCGCGCCAACTATACCGCCGCCAAACAAACCGCTGAAGAGAAGAAAAGGAAAAAGAAACTCCAACCTGCACCGTTATAACGATACGACCTCGTCGGCGATGATTTTTCTTCCTTCGATCGCTCGCGCGCGGTTCCTTAATTAACCGACACGTCTCTCTTTCGCGCCGCGCGGAGTATGCGATCACGAAGCGACCGCGCCAATAATATAATATTTATTCGATAACGAGCCATGAAAAGCGTGTTACGACGGCTTATTAATCTACCGATAACAATGTTACATTACTCGC
>JAPYZO010005200.1:0-11058 GCA_030522905.1 Torymus flavipes | reverse complement strand
TATAGTACAATCGTATAAGTCTTATTGTTTGAAACATCGTATATAGGCACCTTTTTTTTTTACTTCATCTTTTTTTATTATTTTTACAATATTATACGGAGATTAATGAAGAGTTTCTACTACAAATAATATATTTATATCACAATTTTTGAGTTATTGTCATTTTTGTGACGTGATTGGCCGATGAACTACTTTAGTAGACGACTTATAAATAAGTGCAGTACCTCAATGTGTGATCAAAATGCTGAAATATGTATAAACAGTGAAAGAAGGAATGGGTGTAGTAAAACTTCTTGTATATTTAATTATGAAACTTTTATTTTCTCTAGTGGTTGCTATAAGTTTTGATTTACAATTTTGCAAAAGTATCACATATCAAGATATTATCACATGATTTGTAACGTTTCAAATTCGTATACTTTCAGATTCGATGAGGAATACACCTAATTCTCATAAAACAAATTTGTTTTTTTATACTAGAAGGATTTCTTAAATAAATAAGCGTCTAATATATACTCTATCAATGAAACAGGTTTAAATAGCATATAACTTACTATAATATATTCAATATATCTCTAAATAACTTTATTATAAAATCTTAATTAAATTATAATTTTTTATATAACTATAAATCATGCTTTATTTACTGATCTGATGTATAAAATAATAGATAATGTGACTCTATTATAATTATTTTTATAAATGTGTATTATAAACTTATGGCATACTGCAATAAACTATATGTCGTTATATAAATATATAAAAGTCGTAAATATATTTTTACTGTTGGAAAGAAGTTCATTTTCATCTTCGCGTCAACTAAATACCATTGGCAATTTCATACAAAATACACTAGAAAATTGAATGAACTAATTCTAGGTCTGTTATTATGTATCCTAGATGACTTTCATTCAATTACACTGAAAGTGAAAATGAACTCTTCCACGAAAAACAATTTTATTCTATCGAGTCTCTTAGAAAATCTAGGAAAATCGATATTTCTTTCAAGTCCACAGTTTCACAAAAATACCTCTTCCGTAAAATCCTCCAAAAACATTGCATAGGTATACCGTCACTGTCCCAATTCTTTCTCTCCAAGAAACCGAATTCTTTCTTTCTCTCATCATGAATTAGGAATACATCGCGACACTAGTGTCAGGGTGAGAATACCGAGAGCCATCGACATCGCGCAGACGGACGCCAGCGTGTCCCGGTTGAAATTGGGACAGAGTTCCTTGTCCAGGCACCTCCTGTAATTCAGAAATGCATTTGCATGCGTGAGTAAATCGACCGCGATGACACAAGGAAGCGTATCACTGAAACGATGACGTGTATTAAGAATGATCGCATTGGTGGTGAGATGTTATTCAAGTGTTAAATGTTCGTGGGTGTGTGTGTGTGTGCCGATGGAGTGCGAAGAGAAATTGAAGTTATTCAGATGTTGACTACTATACGAGTTTAGACTGTTATTAAATTTTTGTCTATAATATAATAATTTTAACAAATTTATAGTATTTTCAGAATGTCTCGGGGAAATTTGATAAAATATACACATGCAGCTGGCATAAGTACTATTCCTTTTTAGAATGAAATATCGTTTCCTTCTATAATGAAACGGCTACGTTATGAGGGGCTGATGCAGAATGGGCGCGTATTTCATCATTGTTATTTCATATTTGAAACCCCTTCGCTTTTATCAAAGCGCCCGCATACCCAGTACTTTCCCTCTAAGTACCCGTATACATTGAAATATAGATGTGACTCTAAATAAATTTTATTCGATTTATCATTATATTTTGTTTTTATACTGCAGAATAAAGTGTATTTGTGTAAAATGATTGTTATCAAATGGATTCGTGAAATGCTGAAGAGTTTCTAGGAAAAATAATATTTTTGCTATAGAAATATAATTATTGCACTTGTTTTTTAACAACAGAGTATAAACATCATATAATATGTAATTTCAGCATGTTTATGTTCATTTTTGCTATAGAAAACAAATACAAAGTTAATTAAAGTCATTTTCAGTAACAAGGCACTATTTACTATTTTCTAACATTAAGTAATTGTTTGTACATTCTAATGTACAACATAATCTTGACATTCCCTTCTAACGAATCAAAATATTGGACATGTTTATATACCAAACAGCAATGATTTCTGGTTAAATCCTTAATTAGTAAATTCCGACGAAAAACATTATCAATACCATGAACCCCAAATCTCAGGCACATTTCCGCTTTCTTATATTGACTTATCCCACGCAACGTTATCGCTGCAGCTCTCCCACAGAGATAACCGTTAGTTTTCTCTCGCCACTTACCATCTCTCGATGAGGATGACGACGAGGCCGGTGATGACCTTGTCCAGGAACGTGACGATGGAGTAAACGAGGGCGCTGTTCTCCGTGCGCGGACCGATGAGCTCGGCGGTGATGCTCAGCGCCGTGACCATGGTGATGGAGCTGCCGGCGCCGATGAGCACCGCTGCGGAGTAGAGTACTGCCGAGGTGCCACCAGCGAACTCGATAACCGCGGCTGCCAGGAGCCCAATCAGACTGCCCACCAGGTAGCAGACCTGTGGAAATGTATAGTGGTAGTTTTGAGGAGCAGTTGGTTTGGCTTTAGTGAGAAGTGGTGTGGTTGTATAGGATTCCTCATGATGGTTGGGTTTGACCTGTAATTTTGACGCTCGTGGATGGTTTAATTGGATCGATAAAAAGATGTGTACAATAATAAAATTTATGATGGGCAAGATTTAAAAAATTTTTGTAATCTTATTTGCAAATAAAGGTTTATTTAATCTAATATAATCTGTGTACTCATAAACTTTGTGTTTTTACTATCATAATGATAAACACAGTTAAGAAAACAGTCTAGTAGTAATTCGTACTCAAAAATGTAAAATCAACACAAAAATAGAATTCTCATTTCTACGTTGTCCGTTAAAGCAATTTCCAACGCCTACTTATCCGATTTTCGTAATCAACTCATCACCCCCAAGATAAACGATATTTTTAAACAATCTCCTACCCTTCGTATCTATTTATATTTTCCCTCGATTTTATCATACCATTAAGTACTTCAAAGTAATGAAAACTTCATATAATTCTCCTGGCTTGCCCCTCCCAGAAAGTGTCTTACTCCCGTAGCATCTGAAAAACGAGCGTTTAATAGCCGCGAGAAAACACTTGGTACCCTAAAATGACTCCAGCTGTCAGAAAAATAAATCACACACTCCTACACGGCTGTGCGCGGGCCGGATATCCCAACTTACCCCATTGTTTCCCAATTATAGCAGCCACATATATAGACTCTCGAGAGTGAGTGAGTTGTCCGTGGTATAACGAAGCGTGATAGCGCGGGATGAAATCGAGCGCGAACCCTGCTCTCTCACTTGCCCGAAATAATCGTAACTTCGCGCCTTGAAGAGGAGAACTCGCGCGCACGAGAGTGAAGAAAAAAAAGGAAAAGGACGCGTGGCCCCCGTGGAAATTCCATAAATACGCGGCCGGTGACGAATTGAAAGCCCCCGACGTCGCGGCACAGGAAGCCCCGAGACCGAAATAATCCTCGGCACGGGCCCCGAGGTGTCTACACTTACCGAACTTCGCGCCGGTTATTTTTGGACGGTAGTAGCTCCGCGACGCGACAAACTTCGCCGCTTATACCTACGCGTATGAGGGGCGATTAAACGAGAAGAAGACCAGGCTGTTGGTACACGCGGCTGTCGGTTGCTCGTTTATTATATGGGCACCGTGCGGGCCGATGCGCGACACTGTTCGAATGTAGCTTTTGAGTTTAGTAGAATTAGGTTTGGGGAGTGTGAGTGAAAAGTTAATTTGAAGTCTTGAAGGATATTGGATTTTTGAAGGTTGGGTTTCATTGATTTAATTTCAAACTTTAATTCTGAGAGAAAATGTGTTTACGGCTGTTACTGTATTTCATTGTAAAAAAGCTGGAAAGTGTGATTATCAATGCCATATTTTCAATTAAGAAAATGCGACTCGTTGTTTAATGTACACTGTACTGTATAATATCGCAAAAATAAGAGTTTCAAATTATTGATATCTAAATATTGTTTTAATAATTATTAAGTGTTATAGTCCTTAGCCAACAATATGGTATATTTATTTTACTGGGTTACAAATTAGGTTTCGATCAATATAATAATCCAGCAAAATTAAGATTTTTTGTTAAAGTTCAGTTATAATAAAATTATACTTTTTTAATTTTTCAAACCGATAAGTTAAGTTGTCGTAAAATGCTTAAAACGATCAATTTTTGCCTACACATTTAATAAGCTTATAATACTTGTATACGTGTATAATATAAATAAAGACATTTTCTTTCATGATTTAATTGCTATAAATTGCGTGGAAAACGCATAGCCGAGTTGAAATTATGTAATGCTTCCATTCATTCATAGATTCTAATCAAAACCACGTGTGTATGGGTGCTAAAATAACAGTATGTGGGAATAGACGTAGTAGGAATGAATGGCTGTAATCTGTGAATGAACGTGTACGTAGACTATTTATTGCAGGAACGAGGAGTAAATTTAAATTACGATATAGTAAAGATTGGATGTTATATAGAGAACAGGGTAATTTAAGTCAATAATCAATTAGGAAAATGGTTGTGTGTATAGTGATAATTATTGCAATAGTAAATTAAATACCGGAAATGGTAGAAATATATTAATCTGACAAGTATTAAATGTCGGTTTCATAAAATTTACAGAATCTTTGATTTATGTTTATAAACATTATGAAAATTTGTATTATTTATTTTCTAATTAATGTGAAAATTAGCAAGGAAATAAAATTACCTCATTTGCAAATGCTATTTTCAAGTTGATTTTTACTATCGTGTAATAAAAATTGACATCATTTAATAAGAAACATGAAAATTAATCGAATATATATATCTTGACAGTCGGAGTTATTATCCGGAATTCAATAATTAAGTTTCAATTTACTGAAAGTATATTTTCCATTCTCTTTATGGTTCGTTCTCCGTAAAACCAAAAAATAAATAAAAATCAATCTCATAGGACGATACTTCGCCCACGTAACAGACAATTTTGATGAAAAATGGTCAAATTCTAGTAAATCTCAACCCAATTCCAACGAATCTCTCTTCAACCTTCTTAACACACCAAACCTTCTCGCCCTCACTCACATTGCACCGCGCGCACGCACATCCTACCTCGCGACCTCGCCATACACCGTCGATTCACTACTCGCCAGCCCTCTCGCCCTTTCTCTCTCTCTCTCTCTCTCCTTGCGCGCGTGCAGCACGCGTTTCCGGAATTCGAAATTAATTGCGGCGAGCTATAAATAGCGTGAGCGTGCGCGCCGCGTTGCGATTTAATTGGCCGACTCTGTCTGCCGCGTGGCGGCGGCGGCGGCAGCGCACCGGCCCAGGTGTATAATTAATAGCGGAGCACTTGCGCGCTGCACTGCACCGTACGTACGCATCCTCACCTTTCGCACTGTAAGTAGGGAGCGCATGTATGCATGCATGTATGTAGGTAGGGCTTTTTCTAGAACGCGAAAGGGAGACGAGGAGGCACTGCTGCTGCTGTTGGTCGAGTGCAATGGGCGTAGGGTTATAAGGAGAGTGAATTGGATTTAAGTATTAAGAGTTTTTGTGGTAAAGTATAAGAATAGAGAGTGGGCAAAATGTATTTTATGTATGTAATTTTTTTGGTGACAGAAAAGACCCATGAAAATCCATCAAGCAATTCTAAAGAGAAGTTACAACATAGTTAAAATATTAAAATCATATATCTTCGAATAAAATAGGTTTAGGAATTTCTACCTTAGCTTATTTTCTCAAAAATAATGTCTTTTTATCATATTTTTTGCTTACCGAAAAACCCACATAGTGACATGTTTTTCAAAATAGGTTTTATGCCTTATTTCTTGGAACAGTCCTCTATTGTGTAATCATGACAGAATTACTAAATTTCACTTCTTATCTTGAATAAACACAATAAAAAAATGAAAACTCCATTTTTTTCAACGTGTTCCCGGAATAACCACATATCTTCATATATTTCAGAATAACTTCCGGAAAACACAGATAACTCCACTTCCTTTAGAATAACTCCCAGAAAAACAATATAACCCCACTTTTATTCATCCGATATACTGGAGAAACGATACAACTCCACGTTTCCAGTAAAAGAGACCAATTCTTATAAGAGTACCCATAGTAGGTGGCTGTATAATTAGAAAGAGTATATACATTTGTCCCTACACACGAAAACGACAGCTTCTACAAGCTCTCGTGAGCGATAGCTCATATTTATCATGTTACCTGAAAAACAATATAATTAAGACATGAAAACCCATGTAACTTTACTGAAATTTTTTTTATTTCCGGAATAATCATATAACTCAAAGTCTTTTTCTAAGACATGAACGCTATTTGGTCTAGTTACTATGGTAATAAATATTTTATTTAGATTAGTATTCATAGATGCAGTGTTGCATTTAATCTCATTTGTCTTGATTTAAAACACCGATGGGAAAGTAAAAACTCTATTTACTCGTAATCATGAAACGTGGAGATAAGTGGTTATTCCTGGAAGCCAAATATATATTGCTTCAAAATATATGTAAATAAATCTAGCAAATTTTATAAGAAAATTCAAAAGTATAAAACCTTTTTAAAATACACTGGATTTTACTTGAAAGAAAGTCGGTTAAGTTCATTTTTTCATCTGATCCGTACTATTAGGTGTAAGGTCTATAATTAGTTTGAAAATTGTTTAGCTATTAGACTAAACGCTTCGCCTATCAGTTTTGTTACCCTTTGTAAAAAAAAAGAATAGATACAAAATTTATTTAAGTTGAAAGTCAAGTATAACTAATTCTCTATTAATTTCCATTCGATCAAAGCTGTTTTTTCTTAAAGCTGTTATTTATTCAAAGAAATGTTTTTTGATATTGTAATTAGTAACATTGCTTGTATACTTTGCACAAAGGGGATATTTTTACAATAGTTATTAATTTAAAAAAAAAAGTGTACTGGGCCTGAAGAAGGTTCATTAATGAAATTTATATTTAAATTAAGTAAATATTTTGCTGTAATATGAAAACTGTTTTTTTATCTTATGATGTTGTTGTATTATGACTATAAATATATAGTTAAGGAAATGAAAAACATTGTACACAGGTAATACGGAGGATAAAAAACTATTATTTTCAGTGACTTGGCACAGACTTTTGAGATAATGCAAGACAATTAATTTTTAATTGATTCACTTTTTACTTTAAAGTATTGCATGGTCTTTATAATATGTGTACAAGTTAAAAAAACTCTTCACTTTAATTTCAAACGTATCGTACGATACGCGAATTCCCCTAGGCTCTTCGCTGTGAAGCTCGCGTGTGAAAAGCCCCACGCCGTATACTAGAATTTTTACGATTACATCAAAACTCCATGCTGCACTTGTTTTTCATTAAGCCAAACTGATTTAAGCCATACTTAATAAAGTCACGACGCGCGCGTACGCGTCCAAATGGCGTTTTATCTCTTCAGCGGCGAGAGCTGGAAGACGTAAACAACAGCTGCGCGCGAGTTTTTTCTTCCCCGACAACCGCAATGAAGGTTGCGAAGCGCGAAGGAACAATAAATTGCCTTGAAGTAAAGGGGCATACGTATGTACACGTATATATAGTATATAACGCGTATATACACTACAGACACGTGCGTATACACGGTTCAAAGCCACTGGACTTGAAAACTCAGTCCCCCTCTCGCCCTGTATATATAGCTTTTATTTTGCGAACGCTAGCGCCTATTATATTTACGTTTGTGTGCACGTGAAGTTGCGTGTTTGCTTTGAAGTTACAACTTTGGTTATCTCGCATCGCACTTTTAATTATAACGAAAGATAGCAATTAAATACGGATGTTTATGCGACGCCTCTGCCCCTTGTTTACTCATAGTGGTTTCCGCGAAAATATTATATGTTTAATTGAATTAAATAAGTGGAAATCGGTGTTTTCATGAATTTAACTTCATTTAGATTTATGTAACTGACGTTGGCACGTCTTCGTGGGTAAGAAGTTGTTAATCGTGTAGATTGTTAATTTGAAAGGAGAAAAAAAAATTGGAGAGGTATTATTTTCTTTTAACAGACGGATGAAGTGATTTTATGAGCGGTGTGAGGTGTGAAAATACATAATTTTCTCCTCTGAAGCACATTAAGGCTATTTACAGAAGCTAAGAATAACATGTGGAAGATTAGTAGCTCTTTAAAATAATATACACAACGAAAAAGAGTGAAAGAAGTGACAGGAAAATAACATTGTTAATGTTCTTAATAGCTAAAACGAATCATGTATTTTCTATTGTTATCGTTTTTTTTTTCTTAAAGATACTCTAATACATTAAACATTCTTTTATTTTTCGTGGAATGCATTGCAAACAATTTTGCCTTCAATTAGAGTAAAATTGTAGTATTTAGTATATTTTTTTATAATTAATTATTTCAGGGCGCAAATACGTGTATGTGAAAAATAAATTATTTTCATAACTGTTCACTTATTGTAGTATTATTATTATGGTAAATGAAATTAAGAAAAATATAAGCTTGAAGTTAATATAAAGATGTACCTAGCTCAAAAGGTACAAGAATAAAATATCTCACGCGATTTTAATGTCATGCTACTCGAAGGATTGTTATCAGAAGCATAATTTTCATATAAATCTTTCGCTATGACATTATTATTTTGCTAGTACATTAATTAAAATGATACCTCAGTCTTCTTCCTAGAGTAAAACCTTCAATAAAAATAAGGATTATTTACTAATAAAATGTAGGATTGCCACTGAAAACATCCGCAAATCAAAGACAAATATCGGGACCCTCAGTAAACTTTCACCCCCTCCCCCAACCTCAACCCCAAAAACAACCCTGCGCACCTTGGTACCACACGACCGGTTGATGTACTTCAGCATCATGGCAGCCACGAAGGACGCAGCGTACGAGGTGAGTGGCACCGTCGCCAGCGCCTGGCGTCCAGCCACATTCGTCTCCTCGATGTACAGCGGCAGGTAGACCTGGGCCAGAGTGATGAACAACCGGCTGGCAACGTAGAGGAGTGCCACGCGCACTAGGAGGCTCGTAACCAGCCACGATTTCCGTCGAGGATCGCTCGCGAATGGTTTAGTCGCCGACGTGGTGGTAAGTGATGGCGATGATGTGGTGGTCACGCTTGCTGTGGAGGTGCCGGGTTGGTTCGCCTCTGCGGCGCTTCCAGCAGTTGGTTTCGTCAGAGGGCGGTTACCGACCTCCAGAAGACGGGCGTTCAGGAACGCGTGAAAGAGGACCGTCGAGCAGACACCGAAGAGGGTCAGCACCACCACGATGTTCTGCGAATTTATGTATATACATTTATTCATACCGTGTATTCATTTACTAATTTATTTCATTGATTTAGAAAATTATTGGTTTTTATTTTTTTTGTTTGCTAAAAGTAACGCTTTATCTTATATAGAGATATAATAAATTTTTTCAAGTAAAGGTTCCCCCAATTTTGTAAATAAGGAAAGCTAAGTTATTGATACAACGGAGTGGAAAATTTGGTGAACCAACGTGAACCTTGTAAGGGCTTACGATTCGGTAGTATTTTACCGAGCGCATTGACATTCTGCCGCGTACTTCCTTCCGTTTGTTTACGAATTGTGCCTCGTCAACGGAAGGAAGTGCAGGCACGCGCGCAGGCGTCCACGAAACGCGCATAAATCATTGTGATGAATTTAATGCACTTAACGCATTGTACTATAACAGCGTCAACACTTGATTAGTACATAGAAAAGTACTTTAATCTAACTCTTCTCATGCATATTGAAAATTCCCGCATGCGTGCATGTATACTCACCCGAAACTTGAAGCTGTCAACGGGCCCCAAGCGGATGGCCGGGTCGCCGCTGCTCGGCAGGACGATCCACGTGACGACGAAGACGACCACCGCGGCGCCGACCTGCGCTGAATACCTGAAAGGATATATATAATGCGCGCGTTGACGGAGCCATTTTATTGCCGCTTTATCGCTGCGTTTAGAAACAATGTCTCGGAATTCCGAGGCGAGCTTTGCAGGATGAGCGGGCGAGGTATGCGAGGTGTCTTTGGTTTATGGGTAGCGGGTGCTGGGGAATACGAATTCAGTGGTTTCACTGTTGGAGGAAATGGGGGGTTCTGATGGTATGGCTATTTTTAGAGTTGCAAAAAGGAATGGTTGGTTAATGTGTTTTATAGTGTGGGAAAATCGGTATGTGTTATACCGTAAAACGCTGCATTTAATTTAATGTACTTTTAACTTAATACTTCAGTTACAAGTCCTTAATTTGGAGTTGAATTTAATGATTTGTAACAAAAACTAAATTGTAAAAATTAAGACATTTGGTACATACCTTTACATTATTAATGATTTGTAACAAAAACTAAATTGTAAAAATTAAGACATTTGGTACATACCTTTACATTAAATATAATGCAGCTATACAACAAATTTCACCTATATGTACATTCAATTTGTATTATGTATTTTGAATTTCGTTCTGGTCAAATTTTTTCTACCAAAATATATGTATACTTAAAATTTGATTATACTATCGTTACGATAATTAGCGCATTTGCTTATTAAAATAACGTATTTTTAAGGTATATGAACTTTATAGCAACAATAACGGATATTAGACCATAAATGTTTTATTATATATGCTACGTAGATGATAGATAATATTTGATAAGATTTCAATATACTATAATTAAAAATAAATTTTATGGGGTGATTCACACTATGCACGCTATACGAATTTCAAATTTGAAAATAGAAAAAAAATTACGCCCACTTCTATTTGTTATCAAAATCCTTGCATGCGTATCCGAACCCATCTGCACTTATCAAACTTCACAACCGTACCTTCCTTTCCATACCGTCCTTTCTTTTCCTATATGCACCACTCACCTGATGGCAGTGAGCTCAGCCCGGAGCATCGGCGAACTCGTCAAAGCCGGTATCATGGACAGATGGGA
>JAPYZO010005199.1:0-23684 GCA_030522905.1 Torymus flavipes | reverse complement strand
TGTGTGTGTGTACGTGCAGGCCGTGAGCGTCATCGAAAATAACCCGTTGCTAGTCACGAAGAGCGCCGTTTTATCGGCAAGCGCGCCGGTAGTGCCAGCGAAATGGCGCGGTTTTCAATTTTGCAGTTTGAGAAGAAAACAAAAATTCTGGTTTTATTATAATATTTTTACATAGGAGAATTCGGCAAGAAAGTCTCAGTAAAGCTCCTTCTGAAATTTTCTACATAATCTTGCTAGAATTATATCCAGTGCGATAATTGACTCGAACAGCCTTCTAATAGTCATTTATATTGTTTGACTCTTCACTGAAGGAGTGACAAGATTGCTGTGTCTATATCATTAAATTTGAAATACAAAGCAATTGTCTGATTAGTTTGAAGCCATCGCTGAGGCTTCGGAATTATTAGATTTGCCTTTGACGCGAGGTGTATCACCCGAAGCTTAATGAAATAGGTAAGATTCAGTCGATACTCCGTGCGGACGACGACTAATATCGGAAACGGCTAATTTCAAGGTGGCAAATGGCATCTGATGATACGGACGCCCCTGTAATTAAATTTGAAGCTGCGACCTTGTCCGATATTAAGCCGCGCGTGTGCGACATTGAGCAATTTTCATTTACGCGAATGAGTTGCTTCTTACAAATTCTGTTTATCGTCATTTTATCAGATGGGCGTACACTTTGTCATTTATTTTCTCTTCTATCTTGGTAGCAAATATGTTTTGCAGATGTTCTACTACAGGATTTTGAAAATTTCCATTGATTGTTGTGATTTTATCAAAAACGAGATTTTTTCCTTGTTTACGTTCGAAAAGCCTCGACATTCGAGCAGTTTAATTTAATTATCGTAGAAACATTGGTTTTTTTCATTAATCAAGATGTAATTAAAGACCTTACTCATCTTCAGAAGATTTCGGGCATATAATTAACCAATTTACATTATCAATTTGTTTATCGAAATAATCGAATTTAAAAGTCAATTTGGCGTCATAATAGATAACGAAATTATAAATTACGCCTGTACTCTGCGCTTTAATTCTTCTTTTAGCATATTTAATGAGCTTATTTAATCACAAAACTAAAACACTGAGAGCTCAGTGATGCGCCAAATTTTCCTATAATAAATTATAGATTCAAAACCATGAGCATCGCATAAAAAGTGATATATATCTGTTTTATCTTTAAATAAATCGTAATCATTATACAAATGCTTTGCCGTTGTATGTTTTTTTTTCTTGGCGATCAAGTTTGCCGAGCACGTATATCTCAATATCTTGATCAAATTTTTTATCTACAAATTTTGTCATTCTAAAGTAATTAATGAACAACCTGTACGTGTCATGAAGAAGTGTTGAATGTTAAACATGATATACCGCAGATAAAATTGGGTATGATTAGGTGCTCTTATACATTATTGTCACATACCTCGAATCTTACTCACTCGATTTTGGAATTCATATACAATAAAACTTCTAATTGCACGGTAATAAACTCGTGTAACTAGGTCATGCAACGAATATTTTTCACCTTAATCATCAAAAAGGAAAACCCACCTCCTAAAATACAATGAAAATATTACATTTATCACAAAGTAAACACTTATTAATGTAACTTTGTGTTATTTTTCCATCTCTATCGACGGCATGTAGGCCAGGCGTAAGCAAAACATACAATAAATTACAGTCGGCGGCCCTCTCTCTAAAAGCGGAAGAAAAAAGTCGGCGCTCCATCATCAAGGTGCTGCCTCTCTCTTGCCCCCCGCTTCGCCGAAGAAGATACAGTGCTTTTTGCCCGCGGATTTAGCCCCGAGGGGAAACAACTGGTCCGTTCTATTAATAGTCGTGATGGCGTTATGATTTTTTGCCCATCATTCGTACGGATGCATACAGCTGCTGCTGTAAAGTCGTTGGCGTTGACGGTTTGTTATGGCTCGCTTGCGGTGGATATATTTCAACTTTGAAGAATGGGAGAGAGGAGAAGATAATGTTGCGTGCAGTTTATGAATTCGTTAAAATTGTTGTTCTGGAAATAAAGAGGAACGCAAGTTGCTTGGAATTTCGATCTTTGCACTTTATTGGCGTAATGAATTTCTAAAATTTATCTTTAGCGCGGATGTGTCTAAATTCGTAAAGCTTGAGTCATAATTTTTGCGCAAAATTTATAAGGATAGACTGGAAATTTTTACGTTTTCTGAAAATTATTTTACAAGTATTTTAAGAAAGCTTTAAATTATCGTAAATTTTATAATTGAAATAATCTTGGAATTGTATCTATTATATAGAAAATAAAACCTGTTTTCTTATTTCGATTCGTCGCGCAATCGCGCGTCGAGATTTTGACGTCTCTCGCTCTCCTGCTGATCGTTGCGTGTGCAAGTCTTATCGGTGTCGAGGACTGGCAAAAAAAGAAGTCGAGTGCGGAAACTTTTCTCGCGCGCTACTGCGATTCTAGAATTGTCTAATGTTGGGAAGTGTACTGGTATGATTTTCATTTGTTGCTATAGTGTTCTTAGAATGAAAAAAAACAGTGAAAAGTATTGAAATAGTTGTCAAAACTATAATGTACAGGAAAAGTTTTTTTTACCATACTATGGTTTTTTAAATTTGTATTGATTGGATAAGAAATTATAGAAAATCAATAAACTGCAAAAAAAAAGAGCGCGCAGTTACATAAATTTCGTAATTGGCAGAAATAAAACTTTAATAATCTTATAATACGTGATTGAGTGGTCTCATACGAGCCAACGCATGCATGTTCTTCACGATGACACGATGTCAAACGTAAGAGGCCAATCCTTCATTAAATTGGCATATGATCATAGATATGCCCTTGAAAAATTTTTGTAAACAATCGTGATAAACGATGACCGCATAATTTTACTTCTCCACCGCGAAACGAGTGAATAACACGTTGTTTTCTCAAAAATCGCGAGAAATCTATCCAAACATTTCACAAGATCGGAGGCGTTTCACCCGAAATAAAAAAAAACACGAAGAATGTGATGTATGATTATATAGTCGTTGATGCATCGCGGAATAGTTCGTCGCTGTAGAGGCACATAGGTGGATAGTATATAGCGAACTGTTTTTGCGTTGCTGCCGGTCGCTCTTATTCAATGCGCGCCGCGCGCACGCCTGATTGTAATCACTGCACTTACTCGTCTAAACCACGGCGGGAAATTGCCGCCCCTGAATGGGACTAAAAATTCGCTTTACGATGTTTTTCAGACGAGAGGTTCTGATTGTGTATGTTCACAATGTAAAGTGTGTATATTTAATGTAGTAATTTTTGGCTTGTGCCTGAGATGTGTGAAGAAAGGAATGTATTATATAGTAGTCAACTTTTGTTCTTGCAGTTAGATTGTTATGTAACACTTGTCAGCTCTTCTTCTCGGCACGTCAATCAATTGGAAAATATGACTAAGCTTGCGGTATATAGTGTTTCGAACAATCTGGGAGTCGTGTAAACAACGTAGTAACGTCATTTCATTACTCTTTTCACTTGTCTTGGTCTCATTAGCTGTCAGGAAACAAACACTTAACGGTATTTAGAATTTAGTACATTTCTTTAAACAAAAACTTTATAAATTCAACTTGGGTTCTCCATAAAAACGAAAATTATAAAGTTTCACAGCTTCTAATTGTAAAACAACAAAATTAAAATCAATATATACAACGATAAAAACTAACTGTACAACAAGTAACCCCCACATTAAACTTTGCGATTAACAAAGTCAACAAGGCCCAACAAGTCGTCCAAGCAGCTCGCCCCAAAAAAGAAAAAATTAAAATACTTATCCATGATGAATATAGCTCCTCCGCGGGGTTATTTAAATTTGCACGCATTGATTACGGGGCGCTCGGCGCGCACAATGTCGGCACGGCGCCCGCACGACTGGAAAAACCGGTTGTACTCGCGCGCACGCGCAAAAGTGCGCTAAAAATAGAGGTCGATAAATCATCGGGTGGTGCCACCGGCGGAGAGAACTCGCGGAGAGAGAAAAGAAGCAAACAAGTGACTGCGGAGAAAAAAGGGCCGCGAGGAATGGCGCGCACGTGCTGCAAGGCATGTGCACACACATACACAGACGCTAGCTCCGCTTGACGTAACACGCGGATGGACCGAAAATATATTCAGCGCAGAAGTTGCTGCTTTGGGTCGTCCGGAGATCTAATTCGGGGCAAAAGAGTTGTGAAGGTTATCGGTTTGGAGGAAGAGAAGATGATGTTTTCTTTGGATTGTTACTTTGGTCCTTGGACTCTCAGATTAATGGCTTTATATCTTTGGGAAAAATAATAAAAAATTATCGTTACCCGCCATGACTTTATTTCATTTTACTAAAAACAGTTTCAGTAAATTTTCAATCGTCTTACTATAAAAATCAATAGTTACAAGAAATTATCGAAACAAAGAAGAGAAATATTTTTATAAAACCACAACTTTGTTGAAATTTTTGTCAAAAACGTCCGAGTCGCATCATCACCTCCAGATTAAAAAAAAGAACCTCGCATATCTTTTTTCACAATGTCAAAGCGCCGCTCCAGCCTCCTCACTCGCGCACTTCTCCTTCACAGCCAGCAGCAGCTGTATATCTCTTTCCGCGCGCCATATATACATACATAAACATACAAGCACGCGCGCAATACTTCCGCCACGCGCACAAAGAGAGAAAGAAAGAGCTGCCGCACCGCTGCTGCTCTCTTTCGCGGCAGCCCGCGAAAAACGTCATCGGGCCCCACGTCATCGGTTCGTTTTTTTTTCTTTGCTCCGATTATTACCGCTTGCGGAAAAAGATCTTTGTGTATATCGTTTTTTCGCGCGGACCTTTGAACCGTGCGCCTACTGCTCTATGTATCGGCTTATCGATTAGTTTGTTGCTGAGCTGTGCTGCCTATGGTGTGTGTTGTTGTTGTTGTTATAAATGGCGGCAAGGAAGCTGCTGATCAGAGAGAAATTATTCGCTTTGTGAGCGGCTAAGTTTTAATGTTGTAGACGCGGTCTACTTGTTTTTGTTATAAATGTGGCATTTTTGCTGAAGGTGTTTATTATCACTGACAAAATATTTAAAGTTGCAGAATAATGTTCCGAGAATTTTAATATTAATCGGACAATTTTTATAGAAGATAACGATTAAAAAAATTAGTTTTACAGAGAAAATGATCGGTAAATAGTCGCGTGTTATAAATGTTTTCACGAAGGTCGTGAAATTATATTAAAATCTATTTGTAATTGATAAACTTTCAACCTTCGCCTATAATTATAAATAAAATTATTGATTTTACGATTAATCTGTTGTTTATTGTGGGTAAATAAAGCTAATGATGAAATATTTTATAATTGTCATTTGACTAAAATTAACCGGATAATTTGGGGGAATTTACTCTAGCTGCGAGTGAACTAATGAAATACTTTTGTCTGTCTTTATCAATGAATTCTTGTCCTCCTCGGAATTACCGCGCAATAAAGAAGTATATGAACAGATGTTTCACGTCCTCACTCATTCTTATCGAAATCAAAAGTTTTCACGATTACGAGAATCTAAAAATATCATCCTGGACATATTTTATAGTCACTTTTCGTGGTAAAAACAAAGTTATTAATAAAGTTTATTGCCGCTGAAATGAAATAATAAAATATTCACCACGGCGCTTCTAAAGTATCGATAACTTATACTAATTATATCATTATAAATAAATAATCGCAAATAAATTCCGCAGCTTCACACACATATCCAGCACTCTCTAAAATAGAAACTCGATAAACACCAATAGCTCTAATCGAACATGCGCACTGTACGCATAGGAAAAACGCATTTTCCTTGGGCGTCGTATAACATGTGGCTCGCCTATCACGCGCGCCGCATGAAATCTATTTTCGGCTCTGTTACGAGGAGATTGAAAATTTCTCGCACTTGATAAAACAAAGTCATCGCCGTATGGCAATTCACGCGGCCGCCGCGCTCGCGAACAGAAAATGCAAATGAAGGTCACGTGTCGTCATGTGAGACACAGAGTGAGAGAGGAGGAGGTTTGCCCAGTAGATTAGCGACGGTTATTACAAAAAATAAGGCTCGCGAGGATTTTCGCAAGTTTCGAAAATAACTGCGCGCGTGTGCGCTAATCGCCGAAGAGAGGGAGAGAGAGCAACCTATGCGGAGCGGCGAACGCGCGTGACCCGAGCACGTAAGGAAAAGCAGCTCGTCATCGTCGATGTGCGGCGTATATTTTTGTTTTTGCATTCGATTCCTCAGTCTCGTCGCGACGGTTTTATCGGCTAATTTCAGGAATTAATAACAATTAGCTAAATATAAATACGTGCGTGACTATATCGTTTCGCGTTAAATTAATATTTTTCTTAGTCAAACTTGACCTACCGCAATTGATTTTAGAAAAAAAAGTTACATAATATTTTTAGATTTTTCATACACATAAAGCATAGTAACTATATAAATATACACATAGAATTAAATTTAATAACGATATACACGATTCGTTATTTATCACGACAACCTTTCACGGCACCAAACTTCTGTTTCCTCTACTTTGAAAATTTCTTCTGCATCAACTTCGTCATAAGCTTCTCCCTATCCAACGCGTCACTCCTGCGCGTTATTCCTGATTCACCTGTGCCAGCGTTACCCCGTCCAACTTTTCCCAGAGACACTGTCAGTCTGCACCTCGTCGCAGCAACGGTGAATTTTATTTGGCATCAGCCACCACCGCGATGACGATGACTTCTCGGAAAAGCGCACCACGAATGACTTTAATAGAACCGCGGTGGTGTCGAGGAACCGCTGCGGCCGCGCTAATTTTATTGTCGCGTGCACACGCGCATTCGATACATAGAGAGAGAGATTTTCTACTTGTTGCTTCTAAGCTAAAAATACACGCGCGCGCGCGTAAGCGAAGTGGTATAATACTATCGGGAGGGAGGATGGAGACGCGGTGCGGGCTAATAGTTTCGCAATTGGTGCCGGTTAAGGATTTACGTAAGATTTTTTGGTAGTATAAGGGGTTTTTTGCGAAGGAGGGGTAATTAATGGGTAGCTCGGGTCGCCGTCTACATGGTCGGGAAGTCATAATTATGAATAGTTTTTTTGAGTCTACGACGTACGGTGTCCAAGTTTTTTTCCGTATTCGGTGATCTGTTTTTATAATAGCGAGAAGTTTGAAAGATTACTACAGCGCGCATCTGCAATACCAATCATATTTTTTATTTTGTTTCTATTGTATATACAGTGTGAATCATTCGGTAAATTTCTCGCCCGATACATATATTTTTAGTGTACTTTTTAAGCTTATATAGTTGGCTTTTAATAAACGCGGGAAATTTCGTGACGAAACCATTGGGACATTTGTATTTTTCTCTCTTCATTTCTGAGAACATTTGTTTTATATATAATTGGTTACATAGAGTTTTTATCAGAAACACTTGACAGTACAAGGAATTAAGCTTTTATGTATTTTTATTAATCGATGTCACCTCGTGTCAATTCACTGTAGCATTGGTGTTATTGTCAACCTTAGAATGTTAAAATAGAAAGCTTTAATTTCTAGCAAAACGTGAATGGTACTATACAATTATCATAATTCCTGTTAAATCCAGCTCTAACTCACAACGCTCCCTTTTACCCGTACCAATTTGCAACCCAAACGCAAAACATAAAAGAAGAATTCAAAACCCTCGCATACACTGTAACATCGTCGGTTACGCTCGCACCCGGAACTACGGCAACCCCGCGAGAAAGCGGAAGCGCGCGCGCAGCTTCCTGGGAACTTTATGTGTGCATGCACGCTCCAATTAACCGATGCGCAGAGGCGTCGGGGGAGAGGAGGCTGCGCGCAAGCCTGGAATATAAGTCGGCCGGCTGCAGCATCCACATGGGATATAGGTACACTGCGGCTGAGTGAATGAACCCTGTGTAGCGCGTATTATTATTCCCGGGAGCGCGGCGCTGCGATTGGCGCGGGATTCTGGCTTGCGGATATACTACGTTTTCTTGGGGAATGACGCTGAGTGTAGTCTCTGTTTATTTGTTGGACTGTTGTTTGTGTGTACGTTGATGTGGCTTTTGTTGATTAGTTAATAACCGATGTACTTTGTTTTCGCGAATGAATTATGTTTCCTGTGTTTTAGTAGTCGCCTCTAAATAATGAAATTTAGTGTGTGCTGATATCCCAACTTTATCGTGAATTTGATTAACGATCTGTTTTCAATGAACTTCGCGACCTCTTTCAAATTAAGCTCAAGTTTATTTTAACATTTGAAAAATATTATCAATCCATCGAGCGTAAACTGATATATATAGAAGACCCTAGAAATCGACTGGTGTTAATCGGCTACATTATCGGTTCGATAGAGAGAGTTAAAGATCAACAACCGATGACGCGCGCTTGTGGTTTTCAATTGAGAAGTCGAATATTTTCTCTATCCCGACGAAATGACGAATTTGGCAATTAATGAGTGCGGAAACCGGGACAAGTTCAACAACAACATTATCCGCGGTCCATTTAAAAAAACGAATGCGTACGAGCACAGGAAAACATTTCCCGAAAATAAATAACTCCCCAATCATCGGCAAAACAAACAATAGGCTATTATGCTACTCGCTGTCGCAAGCGGGGGCGTGAAATTGTATTTTCTAATTTCGCGAAATTGCCGTCGCTAACAATAACCGCCGCAGGTCGTCTGAGAACTTTCATCGACTCTCCTCAACCTATTTTATACGCGTCGTCAATCGCCGGTCCAAAGTTATTTATTTTCGGCGCGCCCCACCGAAAAAAGCTCCGATCGGCGTACCCGAAATAGCGCGTAAACAATACACCACCATTGGAACAACGCAGATATACGTCGTATATAATTAATGCGTGTTGTGACAGCGCGCGGAACCCGAGTGATGATCCTGTATTACGTTCGATCTTCTATTAAAGTCGGCCTTTTGCGCGTGAGAGTTCGCGACCTTCGCGGCCACTTGACGCACGTCGCAACAGTCGTCGTCGTCGTCGATGAATGAAAATACTTACGCGATGCGACATTGATCTCTTCTCGATCGCTCTTTATTTTCTCTCTTCGACCGCAGCGTGTTTCTTTCTGCACTTCTCTCGCATTCATTCCGCTCTATTTTCATTGCTGCGACGGAAGAACGCGGATACACAGAGCGCCCGGTAATGCAGTCCCGGCGACTTTGTCGTCGTCGTTGCTGCGAAGATTTTTCTCATTAGCTCGTTGAGCGCTGATTAGTTCAAATGAATTAATTGCCGCTATGCGCACGCGAATTATTTCAAGGATGCATAGCAGAAAATGCTTTATTTTCACGAAGAGGAAGAAATATTTGCCACCGTAAAATTAAAAGTAATATTTTTATATCGAAAGATTAAATTCTTTTCTTCCCCACTGTATGTATTTATTGATATATACCACAATATTTAGCCAGTACCTCGTTACACTTTGATAATGCCAGTTTGTTTGATCATCGATTATTCGTCGCTCCCCCGCGTCGTCTCACATCAAATATGTAATGCTTGTCTGCGTTTACTTAAAGAAATCAACTATATGCGCTACTCCGCCGCGAATCATACTGTTTACGCACCGTATTAAATATTTTACCTGGATTTGTTTTTCGTTTCCATCTTAACGAAGCTTTCTGGAAATACGTGCAAGCTCTTCCTTATTTTCTTTTAAAAAATTGCGCCGTAAAAAAAATTCTCTTAAAAGCCGATTTCGCTTGAACGCAAAATTTTATCTGCAAATTACAAACTGTAAAAAATCCATTTGACAGGCATTCGGTATCTTACTGCGCAACTTGCAAACAAATATACTATCGAGTCGATCAGTGCGTCAGACGAGCGCACTATAAACGTCGTCGAGTAGCTATACATTTCAGCGCTCTCCTCTTTCTCTCGTCTGTTAATTTTAAATCTGATCTAATTTCATTATCAACAAACATCCCTCGTGTGCCTTGCGCACAAAGTCTTTAAACAACGTAATTTTTCCACTTGGTATTCGCGAGGAGCGCGGCATGCACAGCGCATACGAACTTGCGATCAGTCCGCGCAATTAATAACGCGTCATCGCATCATTCGCGCTTGCGAAACGGCAATTATTGCGATCGCCGCGCAGTCTACGCGCGCAATCGACTTTTCCCATCTCGGCTGCGTGTGCTATGTCTTTTTGGCGGCGTGCGCGCGCGTTGTTTATCGTGCAGAATGTTGCAGCATTGTATATACGTTGCTCCCGTGAATATTCATAAGCCAGTGGGTGTGGAAAGTTTGTTTTGCTCTGGGGGAGGCGAGAAGAGGTTGGGTGGCACAACGTCTTATTCTTTTAAGGGTTCGCGGATAATGTTACTCTGGGTTTGTTGGTTTTCTCTTGGTTCAGCGTTGCGTTGCTGATTGTTGTGTTGGATTTCAGTGCGAATCCTAAATGCATTGATTGATGCATATTTATTGGTCTTTCGGAGGAAAATTTAAATGAAATGCACGATTTAAACTGTATATACAATGGTTTTACGTATAGACTGCAGCAAGCTGAGTAGGGTGATGAATTTTAGAGGGAACATTGTTCTCAAGATCAACAGTTCTGAATTTCAACAGGGAGTTTCACAGACCAAACAATACATACATTCCATGAATTTCAAAGGAGAGTAAAAAATTATTCTAAAAGCTACTCGGCGCGACCGATACGAATACATGTATATATGAGGCAATAATGACAACATTTTCGTGGCACAATGCAGATTGGGTGATTCATTAAAAAATTTTAGGTCACCTTCTAATAATTTATCAAGCAATATTTTGAATAAGATATACAACTGACAGGTCACTGAAATATTGATCAAGGAATCATACAAAATTCTAAAATGTCTTGCCTACAACGTAAACAAAAGAACGCAGATGTTGCATGTGAATTTCTGTATCGCGAGAGATGATTCGGAAAAGCTGCCGATCAGGGAAAATGACAAACCGCAGAAATTTCTCGATCGATAGTAACAAAAGCCGATAAACAATCGACGAATCAAATCTCTCGCGATACACACGCGATAAGCTGATTGCTCAAGCACTTTTCCTACTTTGTTTTTTAATCCAGTGGAGTGCTTAACCTTTAGCAAGGCGTGCAATGAAACTTACGTGCTCGTATGATCGAGTATCAGATTTGCAATCAACTGAATATATATATACGTTATGCTCCTACATTTTCAATTGTTTTTCTGCTCCGAACAAGATTATGTTTTGTACATTTAAACGTTGATTGATTTTACATACGAATATATAGTAGAACCATCTGACTTTTCATCGAAATATTCGTCTTTGGAAGAAAACAAAATGTTTTACGAGTACACTAATTGTCTTTAGTGGAAAACACAAAGTTATTTACGTTTCTAACGTATTCACGAACTCTTGCGTAACATTATCATCTAAAAACTCTCGTAACCGTACACAGATAACGTTTCTTTAAATAACAACTGAAATTCTTTAAGCTGAAATGCATAATTTTTGCTCATTACCCGCGTGAGTACCACATTCGTCTCAATTAAGAAAAAAGAGCTATTTCAGATTCCGAGTTCAGTCGGTTCTTATTCAAATTTAAGCATCCGGGTTTAAAAAGAAATTTATCAACTTATAAAAATGTCGACATTAGACAAGTCAATATCTTCACTTAAGAATATAAAATTAATTCAACCAGCTTGAACTCAACTCCATTAGTAAGATCAGAATAAAAAACGTTTGCTTCTCCAAAAATATTCTGCAGCAGCTGAAATATTTTCCATGGCTTATACACTTCCTTCACACGCGCATCGCACAAAACGCAAACATCATCAGCGCATATATACATCGCAGTGCAGTTTTACGATCAGCCCCTATAGACGGTTCGAAGCATCACAGAATGAGCTGCTGATCGTCCCCTGTATACATACACGTGCCGGACGGGCATCCGGGGGGTCGTCGTCGAAGTCGTGTATACAACGCAATTAAAACCGGATAAAAAGTTGGCCTTGACTCGCCCGCACGGTGCGATGACGCGCCGGGGATAAGCCGCCGAGAGATAAATAACGGTATACTTTACATGTGTGTGTGTGTATGTGAGAGAGAGTTGTATACCACCGGGAACAAATAAACTGGGCGCGGATTCGGGCGCCTGCTTCTCTTTCGTCGTGTGGCGCCTCGCATCTTGATTCGATCGTCGAGCGCGCGCGTAAACATCAAGATGGTTCGTCGCTCGTTGTTGACGTTTTGTATTGGCCCGGCGAATATATATATATATATATATATATATCCACGGAGCTAGATAAAATCGCCGGGGTATATATAAAAACGCGATAGAGAGCTGCAGAGGGCGGCGAGAATGATTTTTCGGGTAAATATTTGCTCGTTTATGACGTTGTACAGGAGTAGCCCAGCGTGTTGAGGGAATAAAATCGAGAGTTCGTGACGAAGATCTGCTTTGCTTCTGTGTCAATGGTTATGTTTGTAAAAAGAAAATAATAGAAATAACATAAAAAAATAATAATCGTTGGAAATATACCTAAGGAGAACGCAAGAGTTTGTTTGAAAAATTTTTTTTAGCATTTGAAATGCCTAAAATTTATCGTGTGTTTGTCCGCGTGCCAATGTATACACCGAAGTAGATAATAGTTCGACCTGGTCGCAGACGCAATTAGCCCGTCCTTTCAACGAACCGCAGTGTGCCTATTTGGTTCTCCGAACCGACGAATTGCGCAATTCTTAATTGTAACAATACAATTGGCCGGTATTTATTGTTAATAAAAGTTGATGGCTACAAGTCGGTTTTCGACCGTCCCGAACGAAATGGGCATAGACTATATATATCCACGCAAACGAAACTTGAACGCAAATCCAATTGGTTCGCGCTGGGAAATAACATTTTTACTATTTCCTATATTTATTCGTGAAATATTTCATCTGTCAAAGACTCAAAGGCCAGCGATGGCATCGTGCGTTTCTGATTCCGTTTTTAGAAGTACAACTCGTTTGCGTATTATAGTAGGTTTATTGCTTCTGGCTCAGAAGCATTACAAAGTCAACGACTTCCTCATTGGTTTCTGCTCTGAATTGCGTATATATTGCGTCAAACTAATTTTTCTTTCCTACTTCTAGTTACACGGTATCGCACATAGTATATTTACTCTTTATCGGCCATCACCGTTGATAGTAAAATATATGGACACGAGCAATAAATAAAACGATCGAGAGAGAACATGTATCACACAGCTGTTAAATTATTAGCGCCGCAGTGAAAAAGATCGTCGTGTCCATTATGATCAATCCGCGAAATTCTACAGTGGATTCGCCACACGCGAATAAAATTTATTGTCGAGAAAACGTGCGAATTCCTACGTTCACGGCCAGAGGCGCGCGTTATCCAATGTCCTGTTTACGCGCGAACTTGATTTCTTATCCCGCCGAATATACGCTCGTCGCGCGTTGAAATTGCACAGAAAAAAAATCAAAGTGTCAACGAAATTATTATCGCTTGCATTCCAGCGCTGAACATCTGCCGTGATTTCTGTGTTTTTTTTCAAAATATGCATGAAATAAATCGCTTGATATTTAATTATTGCCTTTATTTAACAACCACTTTACATAAACAAACCTACACGAATCATCATACTTGACTCTATATCCACAAAGACCCTCGTCGTGTAGCAGCGATTTATCCGCGTAAATCTGTGGCGAAACAGAAGGGGAAAAGAGAAATGTTCGATTGTTAATGCTATTACACGACGTGTATAATTTTCTCTCCCTTCTTCGAGCATATACGTTATTATCTCTTTTCGCCGCCCGCGCGCTGGCTAAATATAGCCGGAGCCGAGCGCGCCTGCAACGCTGAGAGAACCGTTTAATCGGCATCATTGTTCGAACGCTGCTTCGCCATTTTTTGAATGTTCGCAGACTCTAGATTATACAATTTAGGGAAATTGGAAGAATATTTTTTTTTTTTTTCATTTGAGAAACCAGTATTCATGTTACGTATGACAGCAATATGCTTTTGTATTCTTTTGACCTGAATTATTTGATATTGATAAAACGTACATATGAAAAGGTTAAAAGTGTGAAAAAAGTACAAATTTTAAAAGGTACATGGTAGAAATATACCCTTACAATTTTAATGCAATGCAATTTAAATTTCAAATAAAAACGAAAAATTCGATAAAATGAAAGAAGAAGCCATGTGCCCGCGATATATAACAACACCGTCATTTCCATCAAACGCATGAATATATAATATATGCTCTTCAACGTCGCACGCCGTGTGCGTCAGAAATCGACAAAACCAATGGAAGTCGCACGACCGTAACCGTAACGCGGTATATCGCCTCGCTGCAGCCATACTAATGACACACACGTCGATGTTCGGGCACATTACATACATATATATAATACGTGACGCTGCTTTGCTCGCACGTGTACGCATCTCCGACGCGCGTGAGTTATATACCCAAGTTGATAGAGAAAGAGAGCGTCTCGTCTCTCAATTTTGACGTCACTAAACAGCACGTGCGGAATAAAGGGATTCCGGACATTTTTAATTAAAACTAGAGAGCCCGAAACCCATATAGGCACATTTACGCCAGATCGAACAATGCGATAGTATACCAGCTTTCAAGAGCTTTCCAAATTGAATCAAAAGCTCTCGTTCCTGGAATTCGCACTCTCAGGGTTTTCTCTCTCTCTCTCTCTCTCGTGTATCGTATAGGTGTGTTGTTTATTGCGCATACCCGCAGCACAAAGCTACTGCGCTTACAAATTTAGAAGACTTTATTGAATGAAGAGAACACGCGTATATACGTGGAGAATAAATGGAAAGGCAGAGCTGGTAATAATTAGCTCGTGTCCGATAAAATCGTCCATTCATTAACGGCGAAATTAAGCAACAAAAGCGCGCACGCGCACGCCCTCGTATAAATAAAGGCTGCTGCGCACTGATATAAAGGCGAGGGAGAAGGGATGATGAGGGCGGCGGTACTGAGAAAAACGAAGGCCGCAGCTGCTTTAAATACATCCGTACGACTCTCTCGGCGCTTTGACAAACCAAGCGAAAGGGATAGATATAGCAAGAGCTGTTGCGCTTCCTGTCCCCCATAGGTGTTTATATACGGGTTGTATATAATTGGCCAGAATTATTGACGTGGTCGCCCCCGCGGAGATGTGACGACGTAATCTCTCGCGGGTTTACCGATGAGGCGTGTGCGCGATAACGCGTCGGCTCGGAATTCCGCGGAAGTCGTCGTAATAAGATGTGCGCGCGGCGGTTTGAGAAGCCCAGATGAGTGAAGAATCTTAATTAAGGATTTTGTATAGATTATGTTATCATTTGGGGATTGAGCAATAAATGAATTCGTTGCGAGTTATTTAATATTCTCCGCGCAAGTTTTATTGGAAAGATCGTATATATCGGGGCGCTCGAAAAACTTAACTCGCGAGCGTCTTATCGTTATAACCCAGTTAATCGATGTAGGTGGCAAAAGCAAGCGCACGCGATTACATCAAGAAAGTAGTTTGGTACGTCGGTTCGTGAGTCGAGCAGTTTGTTATCGCGATCGCGGGACAAATTAATTGTTTACCTATATATATATATTTGTCATCGTTTTGGGTCCAGGAAGCAATTTAACTGCGCCGAAGGAATTATAGTGGGCTGAGATAAGGTGGCATTTTTTTTATTTATTAGATGGAAGGTTGTTTACTTTCTGTTGTCCCTAGCGTCATTGATATTTTTTTCTTTATCGCGTCTCGATGGGACATCGATTTATTTGCCGAGTGTAAATAGAAGTCGGTTTTTTTCAATGTCGCCATATTTGTCTAACATTGAAAAAAAGCTTTTATAAATGGTGGTGCGAAGTTTATGGTATAATTAAGATTATATGAATTTTATGGTGAATGGAAGTGTGAGGGAGTTTTTGTGTATCAACAAATGATTTTACTAGAGCCGTGAGATCAACTAGCCTTCATGTTAAATTTTGTTGGTTTAGAACAAACGTATATAGATTCTGTGAAGTAACCAATATTTAAAATTTTTTTTCTGAAATTAAAATTTGAATAACATAAATAACGCAAAATTACTATTATTTTATCCTTTAAATGGCTTTAAGATTGCAAATTAAAAGTATGGTCTGATAAGGTTATTAATAAATTAGGCACTTTGAAGCACCTGACGTTTTCCTCTTCACAACTGTATACTAATTGTTCAATGTTCTGCTGATAATATTTTTGTACAAAATATTAGAACATATATTCTTGATTATTTTCTACTTCTCAATATTCAAATTCCAATCGACTACTCAACATTACGCACGCCTAGTGTAAAATATACATATTATGTATACGTGAAATTTATTATAAAACGCCATCGGTTAATGGACAACCGACAGAGAAGTGGAAACGCGAAGTGCTCTCCGTTTGCATTAAAAAAGCGACGGGTAAAAAGTATCTTAGCAGGTTTGCTATTTGACGCTCTCATATACATTTCAAACAAATTATGCAATTTATTTTTACAACATATATACGTTCTCTCTTTCTCTCTCATCCTCGTGCACCACTTGAGCACACAAAATATATCATCTTATTGAATCAACGTTTTCCATTTCCTCTATTTGTTTTACATACCGAGTTTGCAATAAATTGCCGTTAATAGGCAAATTGTAACTCAGTCTGTCGTATATGAATAACATCACGCGACATGAATTCCCGTATACACTCGAGCATAATCTTGAAACAATAATTTTTATCCCGGAATTCCATAGCGAAAACGATTCTATTTCCATCCCCGCTGTATATATAGCCATGAATCTCGCTAATTTTTACCGTAAATTTAAATATACCTCGCAATTACAGCGTTCGCGTATACGATCGTGACGTTTATTTGCTCCGGAACATAGTTCTCTCTCTCTCTCCGCGTGTGTGTATACACATAATTATCTTTCCACTGTATTAGCTCTGGATTCTTTCTAGGAACACCGTGTGGTGCGCTGTCTCGAATTTCGACCAAATATTGACTACGCGTTAAAGCGTGATTCCTCGTTACACATATACGTTCCTCCGAACGAATTCAGCTGGCGTATAATCGATCGATCGACCGCTTTCCTTCTCCTACCCGAGAAAACCGAAATTTCCAAATCCAATCTCGCATCGACCTCAAAAAAAGATCCACAAAAACCTACGAACGCTCTCCTCATCACGCACACGAAATTCCTCCGCCGGTACTTTTCCAAACGCCACCGGCTTCGCAACCGTCAATCCACTCTCTCCTCCGCATACCAGCGCGGCGAGAAGAGATCCTCCGTTCGGAGGGTCTAGAGAGAGAGAGAGCACGTGCACCCCGAATACACGTGAATAACCGAAAACCCGCTCAAATAAGAAGAAGAAGAGGCAGAGCAGCAGTGCGAAGACTTTGGCGTGTATTCACAGATACCACACACACCGAGAGCCGTGAGCGAGCGAGAGAGAGAGCGCGATACACTCCCACCACCTGCGCGCGCGCGCGCGTCTCTCCACTATTTTTCGTCGCGGCGCGCGAGAGCCGCAGTCGCGGGCGATCCGCACTCGCACTCAGTCGTGTGCGCCGAGCAGCTCTGCTCTCTATCGTCACATTATATATCGCATATAAGTGTATACGTGAGTGCACGCACGCGTGTCTTTTCTCGGAGAGTTTGAATTTCGACCGATTAGGTGGACTATGGGAGTGCCGAGGTTATCACCGGGAAGGACGCGAGAGTTCGCCCACTTTCGCGGTCGATCTTAGGACACTTTCGCCCTGAAAGAGGAGAGCCCGAGACAAGACTGATATTAATATAATACACACACACAGACTGATTGACTGAGATAACACACACTGGCCAGTGTACCGCAGATATATATAAGAACACAGAGCTTTGTTACCGATCAGTATTCGATAATATAAGTGCGGTGTGGTGTGCAGCAGCAGCAGCAGCAGCAGCAGCAGCAGCAGTGGCGTGGCATCAAGACCCAGAGCACGATCGAGCTCAGCGACAAGGAGGCCGACACCGCCTACAAGAAGATCTGCAAGTTCCTCAGGCGGCTAAAGTTGAAAAAATGTGAGATTATAGTATATAGAACACGCGCGATATATTTTGCCCCGTTGTTGCATAAGAAGCGCTGCGATGGGGGTATTTATACTTGGTCGTCGTGGATGAACTTTAGCCGGGTGTATGTGTCTAGTATTGGGAGAGGAGATAAGATTGGAGACGCGAACGAAGGTTTTGTTTAAGGTTTGCGGTTGTGGACATTTGTGGGGATGTTTTATATATGTGGAAGTAGTTTTTAACAATGAGTGTATGTAGCTTTTGAAATGTACGTCTATTAAGTACTTGGAGGTTTTACGTTGGGCAATTATACCGGAACGATATAATGTACGTTTCTACGTTAAAAAACACCGCACAATGAACCGATTTTTATTTATTTTTTTTAAGAACCGGCAAGAGAGTTATACTTGTTCCGCGTAAACTATATATTTGCGGTTGCTTTGTTACATACGGTCAATAAAAATTTCATACTAATACAGTTAGATGGAACATATTGCGCTTACGTAATGCGCGCGCGACGCATTAGCACAATAATTATACACACTCGCCTCTTATACACACATTCAGCGTCGCGTTCTCGAAGAACAATAGGGCATTACGACCATTACTGCATTAGAAATCCGGACTGTCTCTCAACTCACCGGCGTATGTATATATGTGTGGGTTGCTGCTGCGGCGCGTCTCTGAAATATGATTCATAAATTCGGGAAACCTCTGCGTGACAAATTTCAAGGCGTGCGATATATTAATAAGCGTCGCGGCAGCGTGCACACAAAGAAGCGCATATAAGTCGCCGTTTGTAATATTTCTCGCAGGTTAGTTTAGTTCGAGGAACGTGTAAAATTTTGGTTAGGAACGTTCGACGATAGATAATGGAGGTATACCGGTATGCGCTGTTTGAAAACCTTAGTCATCGCGCTCCTTTTTTCTCTCTTCCTTTCTTTCTTCGTCAATGAGTAACCAGCGATGTATTGAGAGAGAAGCTATCGTGGGATCGGCTTATTTTTCCAGCGTGTATAGTTATGCAACGACGACGCTGTATTGTGCGCGGGTAAGTAGCAGGCTCTCCCTTTTTTCTTCTCCCGAGTGTTTTCCGTAAGTACACGCAGTCGGACAGGGTTTTTCGGCTGCCTAAATATATATTAATGTCGGGGACCGTGTAAAATTTATACAAGCCTGATGAACAACGATCGGGTGTGTTGTATTAATTTGTTTGATATTTAACTTACCTCACCCGAGGCTCTTTGCACAATATACACTGAGACATCGAGGCGAGAGATAAAGAGAGCTATTATTAGCCGCACACCCGACTGATAGTCGGCGAACAAAGTTTTTTCTTCACCCATCTTTGTAATACGTATGCTTACCTCGACTCCTACGAAATATCAATCACTATACGCTATATATCTAGGCTAGGCGTCGAAATATATATCCGCGCGGTAAACAATAACCACGAGCACGCTCGTCCCGTGTATTATAGGTTATCGATCGCGTGTGTCAGCTCTGCAGATCTATATAGGTAAACAAGGTGGCAGTCGATTCGATTCGCGCCTGATTTTCGTCAGTCAGCCCGATGTCGACGAGGCGAGTTATATTACACACCAGCAATCGCGCCGCGGATTCATAACAAACCGAGAGATTTGCGCTGCAAGTGCATTACGACGGGCCAACGGTGGATATGCCGCTGAGAGAGCAATCGCGCGCGTTTATTATGAACAGCTTCGTCAGATGGATGTGGCAGAGTCCGCAGGGTACGCCTTTATATATTTGCGTACGCGATTCGTGGTGCTGTTGTGTGCGGAGTTGTTATGAGTGTGCAGTGTTGGTGAATTGCCGTGTGTAGTTTGTTCGTAATTTTTGTCGTTCTCAAGTATTTAGTTGGAACCGATTCCTAGAATCGTCGTGTTCTCTACAATTGCCATGTGTCTCAGAGGGAAAAAGTGTCTTGGAATTTGGTCGTTAAAAAATATTCACAGTAGTTTATATCTTGCGTCGTCTGCTCAGGAAGCACACAGTAGTATTTCATTCCCATTAATGTATTTACGTATGGGATATGTTGAAAAACACAAGACGTGAATGTAGACACGCAATAACACTTAAGAATAATACTCGTTAGAAATTCGGGATTATCAACTATACTGAAATTATTCCGCGTGGCTTGTATAAAGCGATTTTTTCGACACACCTTTAAACTTTTCACCTACGCGTAACAAGTTAAGGCACGAATTTATATAGGTATACCTTGCAACGAATTATTAGCGAACAAAAATTGTACGTTCAGCAACCTAACCATATATACAATATATAGTTCTATTTGGCCATTGATTTCAATCTTGTAAAATGAAAAATCCGAAGAACCACCATTAATAATATAACCGTGTAATATATCTCAGGCGAATGGTGGCGAAAGAACCGTACATCCCTAGCGATAAATCACACGACGAGCGTCATGCCTCATGTATGTGTATATATATTTGCTCTCTTGTGCGAGCGCATATATACGCCGGACCTTATCGTTTACGTACATATTATACGCGCGGTCACGTGAACCTCATCTCTCTCTCTAGAAGCAATGAACCTTTATTTACCATAGAGCCGCTGTTCTCTTCCCCGCGCGCCTTTTGCCGACTCTCGGCGCGTGTTTACCGCGTTATAATACCTGCGCGCGTTTCTTAATTAAAAGCGAAGGCCTCGCAAGCGCGAGGGTAACACGTGAGATGCGGTTACTTTAACGCGGAATGTTTATTCGAGTCTCCGTATAGGTATTCGATGAGAAAATGCGACGAGCCATTTTTTCTATTTTCTTTTTTTTTTATAAGTCTATCAATTGTCGAATTCGTGACGGTATGCGAGTTGCAGGAAAAACTATGGCGTACCTATTTGTCTTCGCGAAAACCGGCTCCGATAGGATGGTTTTATTGAAGTTATAGGCGGCTTATCGATCAAATCGAAGAGTTGACGATGCTTATCGGCGCCATCGACTCGACGACTCGGTGCCGATAATAAAGAATGTGTAATACACAGAGATTTTTTTTTGTTCTGTAATATAGAAGTCGCTGCTGCTTTGTTTGTCTTCTATAGAATCGAAGAGATTGCCGTTGTCAGGTGCATGTCTGATATCGAAGTTATAATCGATATACTGATAGATTTTTATATCTAAATTATATGATGTTGATCGTAAAATTTATATTATCTATTATTTTTAGTTGTTATGTCTGCGGTGCGTATATACCGCAGTGTGCGCCACGCAATAACATAACCCGTAATGAATTATTTATCATTAAAAAATTCGTATGATTATACGTGATCAGTACAAGTATTTTTCTGCTATATTAATTACCATAAACTATACTTGTCTAAACGCTATTTATTAAAAATTCTCGTATCCTTTCGTTTCACTTGACTTTAATAATATTAAAGTAAAACCAAAAGTTATACTTGACACTGTGAAACGTGTTTTTCACTACTATGCGCAGTGAATTCTCTTCGAAAAGATATCTATTCTCGCAGAGTCCGCAGCGTCCCGACAATCGCTGCTCACAGTAGTAATTCTTTCGCGTCTTTCAAAATGCATCGACCCAATTCACGCGCTCTCTCACCGAAAAGCCGCTGCCCGCGAGTCGATTTAACGATCGCCCTTGCGTTTGCGGATGGACATAAATTCAGAGAAAGAGAAAGAGAGAGAGAGAGAGAGAGAGAGAGAGAGAGAGATGAATTACGAGCGGCTGCTCCTTCAACTGTCGCTCGAGCGCCCTAACCCCCAAGACTTCGCGTGACTCGCGTTTGTACACACTCGCAGCTATACATATACGCGCGTACTGCCTGAGGCCGTTAACGAAGTGGACAAATATTATCGAAGAGAGAGAGAGAAGCGGATGAAGTCGCGGGGACGCGGCCGCACCGATGAGTCTGCCACTACTTCTGCGAGGCAGCCGCCTTCGCGACAAAGTGCAAGGGCCAGTTCGTGTCAGTGTTTTAGTGTGTGTTATATTAATGTTGCGCTCTCGTGTGAGTAACGGGGCGGCCCGGGAGGACACGAGGTATTTCGAGATTAGCATTGATTTTTCGTTAGAGGGGCGTTTTCAAAGCAGACATACTTAATACACTCTCTGGCGGGAGTGCCTCTCTTTGGGTCAAGGCTTTTCGAGGTTAGGTTATTTTAGAGAAAAACAACGTGCGGTAATTGATGTGGGCTCGTTTTTCTCAACGCGATTAACGCTTCTACTCGCCCCGGGACTTTTAATCCGCTGTATAATATATATATTGTTAAAGCCGAGGGTACAAAAATAACCTTTAGTATAAAATATACCTAACTGTTTTCACGATGTCGCGTGAATCACGATTGCGATATTTAAGTTTCATTTGAATCACTGAGCGTGCTTCCTCCGTGGGAATCCATAAATTGCGGCGCTTTAAAAATTGTAATTTCGCGAATCTGAAAATCATTGGGAAGTTTCGTTGGCTCTCTTTCTACAATATAAGCGAGGTTATAATAATATTAAAGAACTGATATTCATTTTTAAATCTGGAACGCTGAATATTTTTCCATTCTTATATGTATATGAATAAATCTTGGCTATATGCAAAAAGTAAATTAGCACATTACGTCATTTTTTTTTTGTTAGCGTTAAGTGAAAAATATCGACGTTGAGACCATCGATAATAATTCATCCGAATCTTTCGAGGAAAAAAAATTAACCAACGGCTATCATATGTACTTAATAATGCATTATATTTCAGCGCGGGCAAACAAAGTTCCAAAACGAGAAACAGAACGCGAAAGTTGCCCTGTGGTGGCCGCGTGGCGGATCGATAATCTCCTGCACATTCGGGCACACATTATAGCGATAAAAGACGCGCCGATAAGACGCTCGCGAATTCGCGACGACACGTGTTATAACCCCGCAGCCACTCGGTACACACATACACGCAGACGCAGCGTTGCGTCTATTCATGTATGCGGCCGGGGCAAATTCATGAATTCAGTTCGGGCTAATCGGGCGATTTTTTCAAAGCACACGCGCGAAACATGCGCGACGGATTTTGTATACTTTGAGATATGCGCCGAGCAAATCTGTATATAGCTCCGAATCTCGCGCGTGACGATGTCGCTTGGGACTCTCGAGAATTTTGTTTATTTCGAGTATTTTTTTTTGTTAGTGTATAGAACGCGCGATGAGCGGATTTAGGAAATTTGCATTCTGTTGATTTTATATACTTTATCTATTTTTGTTTATTGATTAATTGACAATTCCTCGTTCGCTTTTATTAAACGTTTTTACGTCACGGTGAAATGCAGAGATGGGCAATGACGTCAAGTTTGCCTACGCATGTATACATGATATTCTTGAATGAATGTAAATTATGCGACGAATTCAAAGCAAAATTATGAGGAATAAAATGATAATACGCTTTCATACGCGCGCGGGCAATTCCAAAGGTTTATTCGTTTCTCTGCAGCGCGTGGATCTTATAAAATTATACTTTTGTTATCGCAACTATTAATGTCTTCAAAGCAAGATATAAAAATTTAAAATTGCGCTTCTAAGCAAAGCAAAGAGTTCGAAGATAAGACCGCGATCACAAGATCGTCGAGTATCTCTTATAGGCATACATCACGCACAC